>CM073779.1:46035735-46142235 GCA_037158775.1 Hetaerina titia | reverse complement strand
GATCTTTCTGTATGCTCAAAAGTGAATCATTAACGATGTGCGTAATGCATATTGACTCATACTTATTCTTCCCTCAAATTATTCCGTAGTGGAGTAGTGCTTAAAAATAATGCCCCAGGAATTATAAAAGCATTTAAAAGAGTTTTCGTCTGATCTCCCCCTGTTTCATTCACTTCCTTCGGGGCGGTCCTTGGATGCTTTCGGAAGTCGTCTTCTTCACTTTCCCCTTTCCATTCTCCTCGATTTACATTTTCGCACAGTCTCGCATTTTCGGAAAGGACCGCAGGGTAACTTCGTGAACGTGCCTCGGTTATCGGTTGAGATGGTGGTTCCCACGTGGGATTAATTCCGTCGAGAAAGATTATTACTTTGACCCCTCCCACGAAGAAATATTTCGTAGAAATTCAATGGTGTGTCCTCCTTTAAAGTAGCAACAGTTCCTGCTCCTGATTTGACTTAATTGTTGTGCGGTACCATTCCGAGCGTGAATCTACTTTCATTTGTTACCCAGGAAATCACAGCACGCTTGTTCCACTCGGGATTCGAAATCGTACCTTTGAGCCTGGAATCACGCTTTCCACACAAGTATTAGAGATCTCTTTGCCTATAACACCGTTGGCTTAGGCATATTGCATACGCAAGTGTGACCACAAAATGAGAACGCGCGTAGTCACAAGGGCAGATCCGTTGGATTCCTGTGGCTTGGTCGCCATAATGTTGCTGAATAAGTCGTCGCCGTGTTCATTATTAATGCTGTTAGTTGAGACTTGATGGTATTTAGTTCATCTGAATTGCCAGTTTGCTCCTTGAGAGGTCTGATATTCTTGTTCTTTGCTGGAAGTCAAAGGGTGAAAGTGGAGGTCTTTCAAAATGGAGTCCATAACGTACCAAGATCGAACCTTTGAATGTAACAAAAAGTCACTGTAGGATGAATGTTTAGAATTTTTATCATTTCATGCGCCTGTGAAATGTTTATGTCTTTCTGACACAGCTTTATCGCAAATGAACCGATGAAAGAGGCAACGGTGCTTAGAGGCTCTGCCGTAGGTCGCTGGTTCTAATGTCGGACACGTTGCATTAACGGTAACATAGAACAAGTTTTTCTCGAACTCGAAGTACGTAAGAGCCCTTTGGTGGGCTCCAATTTAATTTTTACGCATAAAAAAATGTTTATTTATAAAAAGATATTTCGGTAAAATTTATAATTTAAAAAAACTAGTCAGCGAACCAGAGTTGGGCAAATTGTGTATCCGTGTATTAGAAATAGATTCCCGCTTTAGGCGCTCGATAGGCTAAAATTATTTAGCACGGTCGAACCTCAGAAGCTAACTCCAAGACAAACGGCACTCATGCCCATAGAGGAATAAGGACCTGCGACCTTTGGGCTGGCAGTTAAGTGCGTGGCAAGCCTAGATATTTACTCTCGATTAACCCTCAGGAATTCCCTCTATTTTTCCAGGATATTAATGTCTGCGGTGGCTATTGATGAATCGGTCAAGTGATTACCGAATGACAGGATCTCGAGATGCGAAAAGAAAAACCGTAACTTAGACTTTTGAAAGGTTCAGAACAATCGAGTTTAAAAATGACACAACGGGAATTATTATGGTCCCACTCTATTTAGGTAAATCAGACTACAAATATAAGAAAAGGAAAATAGACTTCAGCACAGATAGATAGAAATACTCGATCTTTCCCCGGACAATTTGGATTCATATTAGGAAGAAAACAAAGTCAATATAGAAATAGTAAAGACATTCGATTTACAAGTCAGGACAAGATTAAACGTTGCGTAGACATGAGGTTTATTGGTAGGTGCATGAATATGTTAGCTGATAGTATATGTATTTGCATGCGTGTATGGTAAGTAAAAAAGTTTTTCGCGTAAATATCACATTCGCCTCTGTGGGTGTAGATTTGCATAAATTTGATGGTTTTATCCTCCTTTACGCGTGGTGACCTAACACCCCATCCAAACGCCCTTGCGGAGGCTTGCGAGGTATTATGTAGATGTAGATCTTGGTTGCCGAAAAATTCCAGTTTGCCCGCCATCGCAGCGGAAGTGGCGAGTCTTTCGAGAGCCCTCAGTTCAATCAGTTCCCTTCGCGTGCGCAAATTCGTTGAGTTACCCGCGTTCGGCAATCGGGTGCAATCGGCCATTGAGACTGCTAAACGGGCGTAGGGGTATTGGAGATTCGATGGGGCCCCAGTAGGGGGGGGGGGGGAGGGGACAAGTGGGAGGATGTAAGCGCCTGGCCCCTGTGACGAGAGCGCGGCCGACGATCTGGAAATAGATTATTCTTAGTCGGTGTGGCGACGGCGTGCGAAAGGGGAGGCAGCTCTCCTCGGGCTTCGGCGGGATGCCAGTTTGGGGGAGAGAGCAAGAAGGTGCGGGGCAAGAAGGGCGAAGGGGAACGCGGAACCCCCCGGTCTTCATGCCGCCCCAGCCTTCCCGCCTAGGCCCGAAAGCGCCCACGTGGTGCCGTGTCCCCAAACGGCGGACGCCCAGTGGCGAGCGAGAGGGCCCGCCTACTCCCGGCTTCGGGCCGCGGCTTTGCGTACTGGACGCGGATGCGACACTGTCGACTTGAGGACTTCGCTACATTAGACCCGGCCCATTTCATCCGACAGAATGGCGTGGAGGAAATAGATGGGGAGCTTTGGGTGTTTTTATTAGCATATTAAACATTGCACGCCTAATGTCGGCCAAGCACGTCGCGAGCTAACCTCCACCGAACTTCGAAAATCCGACGGCGGTGTTTCTCCGCTAGAACACGATTTTCGTGTGTGTCCGACGGAGAAGGTAAAGTGAAACTCCCGGGCGGAACATTCGACCGATGGGAATTCCTTTAAAGTGAGACACCGAATCCTTTCATCGGAGATTGCGAGCGTACACCTTGACCGTAGATATTGTCCTTCTTGTTACTAAGAGAATCCTCCTCTTCCAAACCACCTATAAATAACCTTTTGCATTCCTATTTCTATTGGTGATCCTAAGTACCAACTTATTTGGTACCAACTTTTAATATCAAACGTATTGTTTTATAGCCCTTACATGGGGCTGCCTTACCCATTTTATGGGATGAGAATTAACACTTACCCGACGAAACTCCCTCATAATGGCACGTATCAGCCCACTAGCCCTCTTCTCTCCCCTTTCTCCGAAGTCCTCAAGTAGTTTCGCGGGGACATTGTCCATCTCCATGGTCTTATTTGATTTCAATTCACTTGATTTCCTTTCAATCCCGCATTCAAGTCTGGATGGGACTAAGCCATCTCCATCTGCGTCATATTCTCATTCCTGGTTTTGTTGGGGAGGCGACCGACAGCTAAGGTCATTTGCGCCATTAGGGATGGGTGGGAATGGAAGGGTGGAGAGAAACCCGGCATCGGCATTAGGCTACTTTTGTCGAAAGGTGCCAAGGGGTCCGCATTTTAACGTCCCATCCGACGGACGTCGTACTCACTCAAAGTGCTCTCCACAAAGCACCTCAAATAGGGATCGGGATACTACTGAAAAATATTTGTTGTCTCCAGGATTTGAACCCGGGTCTTCACGGTGGGAAGTCTTCGGGTGGGTACGTTAGCCTCCGCACCATCCCGATCCCCTTCTCATTCCTTATCTAAATTTTCTCGCCTAATATCTTTACCATATTGATCCTCGATTTTATTCTTTTCATCCCTCCTGCATTTTCCCTGGTTCATTCAATATTCCTGCCGTATTTTTAATGGTGACCAAAGTGTGTATTACATTATTTTATTTCCTTCTCACGTCTATCTTCCCAGTCATCTAATCTGTAAACCATGTATTCCTTGTCAATTGCATACTTACTCCTCCTATAGTTTTGTTTGTGAGGTACGATATCCTTTTCTTGATGTGTTCCCATTTCTCTTCAGCGGTACACATCACCCTATCCTAACTCATAAATTGCTATGCTTCCTCCTGATTCTTCTTTCTTTTCAATGCAACAATTTCAGAGTGTAAAAAGCATTTGCCTTGACCAGGAGTTTGAATTTTCGAATGATTTTTACATTCTCAAATTCCTGCATTGGAAGGCATATTAGCGAATGACTCCGTTAAAAGTGAACGTTGCGGCATCTCCCGCAGTTTCATGAAACTTCTTTATTTTCGTTTCGTTTATTTTTTTTCATCCCATTTCCCCACCCGTATTCCATTATCCTCTTGAATCTGACTTTAAACTTAATTGGCTTGAAATTATCATTTGAATCCACATCCGCTCCTGGGAAACTGCGAATTAACCACGCTATTCCTCAATTTTTGCCTAACCATAATTAGTCTGATTCCCTATGTACCTCAAAACATTTCCTCGTAGGCTTACGTCTATTTTGGCGTGTATAACAAGTGTTTGTTATGATTTAACTCCCCCGGTTCCTGGAGAACCCTTTGACTTTCTCCACGCTCTTATTCCTTGTTAATTTAGTTATAGTTTATTTTTATTTAATACCCTACTAGCCAGCACTAGGGTGTGTAGCAAGGATTGGCTACACACCAGGCTACCCTTGACCAAAAACACCTTTCCTTCCTACCGCGGTCAGACAAACATTGATTGATGCTTGTTTGTAAACCGTAATTCCCTAACTATCTCCCATCACCCCCTTCGCCGAACACCATCTTCTATTCTTCCATAAGTGTTGAATATTTCCTCCTAGGCACACCCGCTAAAATTTTCTGTGGTCAATCGTATAATTCTTCCCCACGATTACTTGTCTGAATGTAGACCTGAACAATGAGAAAGTTCGTTGGTCCAGGTTTTACTTACGCTATAAGTTATATTCCATTCGCCTGCTCTATAATATTCTTGTCTCTTTTCATGAGAAAAAAATTTGCACTTTTCCACAGGTTTATTTATAACGTACAACGCGTTTCATTTCATCGAACGATCTCCATGTACAAGACAAGATTTAAATTGTGAATACATCATATTTATACCTGTTTGAGGTAGGGGGAGGGGAGAAAAGAGTGGGTAGGCGGAGAAAAAGAGGGAAATATAGAAAACCCAAATAAACAGAAAAACTAAATAATGGAGAGGTAAAAAGGGGGAAGGTAAGCACTTGTGGTCATTATTTGAGAGGACGGTGGCAGGTAGTTGGCATTCTGGCGGTAGGAAGGAGGGAAAATTCCACCGATCTATCTATCTGTGTTAAAGTACAAATTTGTTTTTCTCATAATGACGAACTTCCATCACATCTCACCTGAATCTGTTGAGTATATTCTTTATCTTTTTGCTTAATACTATTGCCATCCCTCTCTAGCTGTCCTCCCATCCATTGTATATCACACCGAAATTATCGAAGTCAGTGATCCACTTCTACAATCCATTTTTTAGTGCTGGTTATATTATATATTTATATTCTTATTCAAAGAAAGCAAGGTAAGATTTTTTCTCTTCTATGTAGATGTTATCCTGGCTACTTATTATTATTCTTGCATTGGCTTCCCTTGAATGTATGTATTTTAAGTGTTGGGTTATTATTTGATTGAATTTATCCGAAGTATTTTAATGAAAATGGTAATTTGTGGTGTCATTGATGTAATTTATTACCTTAGGTAATAAATTGACGTTTAAATATTTGCTTAGCTAAATAATTGACGCATAAGAATTTCCTTTTTTCTCTTTCGTTTATGATTATTTATTGTTTTTGGGTGTTTGTTTTTGTTTAAGTGGTTGAAATTATTTAATTGATTGGAGTGTTTGTACTTGGAATTTCTCAGGGATTATTATAACTTTCTTAATTTGATTATATCTCTCCTATTTATAGGTTTTGTTTTATTTCATTTCTTTTATAGTTATTTTGTGAACACAGAGTCATATAGAGGAGAATATTAATTTGTCTCGTTTTATTCTACTAGTCCTTTTATATTTGATATCAATGATATTATTATTAGTGATATTGATCTCCTCGCACTGCCCTTAAATATCCTAATAGTTCCTTTCTCTAACTCCCGCATTGTATTTTCCAACTTCCATGTCTTTAACTCATCTCGAAATTCCAAGTTCCTAATCGAACTAGTTCTGTTCTCTCTGTCTTCCTTTTCCCTGCTGCTGTTGATTCCCTTTCGCAAGGATTTTGGGTGATGACGACCGCCTAGTGAGCAGTGTCTCGTAGTTGCCTGAACCCATTTTAAATGTTTTCAGATCTATAATAATTTTTTGGGTTGAATAATTCAGGTGGTTCCTTCAATAGTGTATTAATGTGACACCATTACTCAAACAACGCCACCTTGCCCTCGGATCTATCCGACATGGGTGAACCTACCAGAAACAATTTTTATTGTTCCTGCCAGCAAAGCTCTAGGGGGCATCAGAACGCACAATTCCTTCCGTCACGTCAAGTTCGTAGTCCATTCGGAGGCAGGGGTTATATTTCTTTAAATTCCATGAAATATTTAATTGATAAGAATGGTAATGTCAACAGAGATAATTCGCGTATATTTAAATAGAAATACAAGAACATCGGATAGAGTTGCGTTCCCGGATTTAGTGGTCTTTGATAATTTTTCTCTAGTTCATACTTTCAAACTAATGAAAGTATGAAGCTACGTCGTATACTTTCAACTTTTGGCATTTAAATTATTCAAATGTTACCCTATGGCTTAGCGTTTGTTTTCTAATTTACTAATACTACTAATTTACTATCAGGATTTCGGAGAAATAGCATCTGCTTTTGCTGAATTTCGCTTGAATTACCCCATTTTCAAATACATCACCCCTGAGTTATTCCATTTTTCCCAATACTTGTGCTTGTAGAAGTCAGGCAGTGCCCGAAGAAACGGCAGTTTATGTTTTACGCAGCTATGCGCTCTTTAAGCTATGATAAATCACTTGTGATCATCACAGGTCATTACACACAAAAAAGAGCTCCTGTGATGAATCACATACCTAATCTAAATGACGTGTATTGCATCAATATTAGCTGGCTGGCTGTTGTAGCGCCGGTTATTTAACTCTTTAACTCTTGAAGCAAACAATGGGAATTGGAATTACACAGGAACAAATACATAAAAGTGATATTTTGAAGAAAATGTAATGTTAAATACCAATATTTATCTAAAATAGAAACTATTAATTAAAGCAACTTGAAACAAATGAAGTAAGTACCTCTTGTGGGACCTATGACGGAGCGCACGCGTTAGGAAGGTATTTCGGATTGAGTGATAATCAAGGAATCAGATAAAATTACGTAAAGTAAGTAATTGTGATGAAATTCCTTGATAGCCTAGGCTCAGAGTCGTTCCAGGACTGAATGGAATACGCAATAATAGAAATTTTAGAAAGGCAAAGATATATTTGAGTTTTCTCTCTTTCTTCGCACAATTGGATATTGCCGCAAGAAGTAGGTTAAGTAGATAAATGCTCAAATATTTATTTGCAATCTGAAGTTCAAATAAGAAAACATGACATCGACTTATTTGGCATGATGAAGGATGGTGTCCTAACACCTTTTGCCACACTCCTCGAGGCGATTCGCCAATTAAAAGTTAATGTCAATGGAAAAAATTCCATCATTAGCGCTCTGTGATGATATACCAAGTTGACGAATACGGATGATACCGTGAACAGTGAAAGGCAGGCTTACTTAACTAGGAGATATTATTTCATTTCATGGCCTCCTAATGAAAATGAGACTTTGTTGTCAGGAATTTCCAAAACGTAGGCAAGGTAAGATACAGGTATATTGCTACAACACAGAGATTAGTGGACAACAATGAATGGAGAGAAATAATCTGATAAGGGGATTGGAAAAATATATCCCAGTAATCATCGGATAAACAAGAATTTAACTATCACTGTTCATACGAGAGTCAAGAGGGAAACCGTTTACATGCGCAAATGGTGATGTGGAAGAATGAACTCGACACGTCTGCCGTACGAGTAAAAAAAGGTTTAGACGACGAGAGAATGTCGTTATCTTTTCGTTAACTGAGAAAGCTATGTTTCATTTTTAGAGCCTAATAAAACATTTATTTTTCCGTAAAATAATGTGCTTCAAAATTTATTAAGTAAGCGTATAAAGGAATTTATTTTGAAAAATAATTTATTTTGGACCAAAGGTACTCGAGTGACGGGAGTCGAAGTTATTGACTGGGCAGAAACGGATCCCGATTGGTTTAACTCGGTTTGAATCGTTAATTTTGACAAATGGAAATTTATTCAACATATATGATGAATTTAAAGCTCATTTGAATTATATACTTGTTAAAATTCTAAAAATCCGTTCTACTTTCTTTGGACTGCAAACTAGCAAAGTCGGACGAAAAACAAATTTGTGTCGTTCTCTCCAGACAAGTAAGGGGTAGGGAAAATAGAGTCGGATCGAATCTTGATCCATTGTAGACGTTTCCAATTGTTTGCATCCTATTTTTGTGGAAGTCGGATTAAGTTGTCTCTTCGGAACTGTGCCCGGTGTAGTCAGGGTCTTAGGCGGGCTGACCAAGCGCTGTCCGCCGAGAGCCGGCCGCCTCTTTCTTCCCACCCCCGCGATGTCACCGAGAGGCAGCATTAACCAAAGGGGAAGGGGTCGGAAATATCCCGCTGGCGGCTGAATTGGCCTATGCGCCAAAGCCGCCAGTGGTTGCCGTCCGGTTACAAATAGGTCACCCTGGCGGGGAGAGACGTGTTTGGTTAGTGGGGTTCAAAAATTAGTCATGATACGGCGCAAACTGCTATCGTTTGGAACATTGTGTGTCTCGGTGGTGTTTAGGAACGGAAGTGACGAAAATATCCAAAAATAACCTTTGAACAATAGAGTGGGAAAACATTCTTGATTGGTAGATGTAGTCTTTTACGTATCGGTCACTCCTGCATAAATTATATGTAGGTGGAAGCTCAAAGGCTGAAATTTATCGAGGATTGGGCTGATGCGGTGGCAAATGTACTGATTTTGCACCCCAGGGGCCCGGGCTTGGATCTCTGAGATGGTATGATTTTTCAGAGGTGTTGGGGTGCTATGTGGAGAACACTTCCAAGTGGAATAGGCCGTGCGTCGGATGGGACGTTAAACTGAGGACCTCTTGGCATATTTCGCTAAGAGCGGCCTATTGCCGACACCGGGTTTCTTTCCAACCTTTCTCTAATCCCTAATAGCCTATCCTTACGTAATTACCCATACCAATTCCTTATGGAGAAAATGACGTTCAGAATATTACATTTATTAAAGAATTGTGTACATTCTGCAATCTTTCTTAAAGTGCCAAATTAAGATAAATTATAAAATAGTTAAATAACGCATAATGAAAGTTATCTCCATACAAACATTTTCCATTTAAATTTCGAAAGAATGTTTAATAAAATATGTTAATCCATGAATCGGACAAGGCTTCATGGATAAACATGTCTTTTATGAGATTATATTGAGCCGATTACTTAAATGATTGATGTACGCTGGTACTATTGTTACATGAACACGACTAACCGGATTTAATTTGCAAATTTCAATCTTCAGGTTTCGAATAAGCTATTAAAAATATCAAATATGGATTGTTAACTCCTTAGCAGAAAAAATAGTCCCAAAACCATGTATAGCCGTCGTTATCCCTGTGCATTACGTTTCTCCCCTCACCATGCAATATACGTTTAAGATTCGATTCCATAGAAGGAAAGAACTCTCTGAACTAATATGTTTTTCCTTT
Source organism: Hetaerina titia (assembly GCA_037158775.1). Lineage (NCBI taxonomy): Eukaryota > Metazoa > Arthropoda > Insecta > Odonata > Calopterygidae > Hetaerina > Hetaerina titia. The sequence goes on along the minus strand of CM073779.1, from coordinate 46,132,583 downwards.
AAAATTATTCATTACGCTCGTCATTCATCATTAGTATTCATGTTTCATACACTGACTACGTTTGGTCATTCTTACCGAATTCATCCGAAGAAAATTTCGGAATTTAGCAAGGGACAATATTGGCAAGGAACCCAGCTTCAGAATTAGCTTCTTCCGAAAGATGAGTCAATTGTTTTTCATTTCATCTGAGAAACTATGTTTTCGTTAGTTGATAATTCACTGTTCAAACTGGTGGGTATTCTGCCATCTTCGTGGATAGAACACTGGCAAAGGATGAGAGGGTAATTGAAATTTCATTGCCAAGTCCATTCTTTCTATTCAAGGTCATATACAACATTATTTTTCATTTTCAGACAAATTAGCATTGATTTTTCAAAGCTTACCACGTTCATATCTAGGATTTATAACAGGTGAGGGCTGAAGGAGATGGAACGTTTTATTTTTATGTTATTTAAAATTGTATCTTCTTGTAGTATGTCTTACTGCTGCTAATGATACAAAAATTTAAGACTTTTTGTTATTAGGTCCATCCGCGATGTTGCATATGGTGAGGTATGGCATTGGGACCACGCAATGCGAGACCGGCGTTCCACTGAGCTACCTCCGAGCCACTGGAGAATGTGGCGAGTTACGAAAATAATTAATTAGGTTGCTTTCCCTTTTCAAATGCGTCGCCCCGGAAAACGAGCATGCTAAAATGACTACGAGTGGGTCATATACATATTACTTGTCCTTGTATGCCCACAATTTTAGAGGCATAAATTATTTCACGGTTCATTTTCTAAATCGAAAACGCATTTTGAGTGTGCCTACGACAGGTTCTGCCGTTATCATGAATAAGCAAGAGTTAATACATTTTGATCGTTTGTCTTCCCCAGTGTTTAACCTTGCCGTTTCTGAGGTATATAGCTTAAGTCTTTCCCGAGATGAGATGACATGACGAACAATTGATGCTGAGACGAGGGATTTATAATTTTCCTGAGCCACAAATTGTTTTATTTAATTGGAAAAGCATCCCTCAAAAATATTTCATTGACTATTACAGGGATCTTTTCTGTGTAAATAAAAAAATATCTTTTGTCATATCGTTGAAAACGTTTGGGTTCCATAGTAATAGTAAATACACTGCAGGGAGAATATGATGTACATATTTGTACAGTGAACAAGTTGACTGACTTCTTGTCTGTTGGCCTTTCACGACTGTATCAGCCGAATCATTATTGTATCTTATAATCAACAGATGTGAAAGAATAGCAGGATGATTTAAACCATTTTATAAGCGTTGAGTAATGAATCGGTGGACATGACGCTTAAGGAAACAATTATGAAAGCTCTTTCACTCGAGGCTCGGGCATGGAAAGTAAATTATAGATGTTTTTTTCTGCGTGCTCTAAATACTATGTTAAGGCGGAATCAATAAAACTTCAAACATTCCTCAACTTTTTTTATCTTAATACTTCTCCAAATTCCAAGCAGTACACCTTCTGTGTCCGTGGGAATTACCAGTGATGACGAGAAAAATATAATGCCCCCTATGAAAACATTCCGATAAAGTTTATCTTTTGAGTCGTTGTCTCTTTGTATTAAAAGCGCAAAATAGCGAAATCCTTCCTTATCAATTGACAAAGAAGTTATCTCAAATATAACCTCCCTTGATCATTTTCCTTTCCGACATGAATCGGAATACGATGAAGATAATCCATCTGGCTACAATATCCTCCACCACTGAATCTTGTGTTCTATAGCCATCGAATTATTGTCGATTTCGAGTTAAACTCCGCGGATACCTGAGCTTTAGGCTTTTCTCGCTTTTGTGAGATAGGTTTCAATGGTGGAGGAGAAGTGGGCGAAGGTTTCGCGCAAAGGTCAACGCATCAAACTCCGTCGGTTTTCTGGCCAGAAGAGTGGTCGTTTCATTTCTTTCAGTTTGGCACGGGGGCGGAAGTAGCGGTGTCATCGTCCCAGTGCCATGTCCTATAATTGACGTCACTAGCAGCAGCGCGCAGCGGAGACGCTGCTCGGCGAGTTCGCTACACCGCGTCGGGGAGGTTATAATTGGCCCCGCTCGCCAATGGGTGGCGGTAGCCCCATTCAGCAATGGAGGGGCGGGGAGGGGGGGTGGTTGTCTCCCGCGGGAGCGCCACGTTTACGGGCTTAATGCAGTCGCCTAGGTGGGGGAGGGGAGCAAAGGGCTCGGGTGTGGGAGAGGGGGGATGGAGTCACTGGGTGGCGGAATTTGTTTTGAGTTGGCCTTTGTGGCAGAAAAAAAAATGCAAGCTCACGGCGCGGAATGGCATTTATTCGTGCCTGGGCATCAAAAAATATCCTCCTTCACTGGATTGAAATCACATTTTCCCCAAATTTGTTCAGTTGGAACAGGCATACTACAACTGCAGGCATGATCTCAAATGTAAGAAAAACCGATTAGACCAAGTACTCTTATGATTGAACGTCCGAATATTTTCCTGGATTCATTAAAAAAAATGGAATGGAATACAGTCACAAGTCTTCAAAAAGTCTTCGAGAACCACAAGTTATTTTAAAAAGATTGAAAATAGCTGTATTTGAAGAATAAAAATGCATGTAGTCCTCTGATGTGATGAATGTTAGTGGTACAGGTCTATTAATCGGAGGGACCGAGATTAGAACGTGTGTTTTTCAAGGAAATCACAGGTACTACAGAAAAGCAACTGGTTGCTTTATTATGATGCGTGAACCTCACGCACCGCGGTGAATGGTACCAAGCTCTACGGCGTACCGTACCGTGTAGCTGTGCACGCGGCAAGCTTACTGATCGAAAAAACAAAGGGTTGATTCAACCATAGGTCTTGTTGTAGGTTTTTTGGTTGGATGTGAGAGAATTCATCCCTTATTTTCCTTTTTCGCATGTTGGCCAGCCCTTTTTCCTATTTGTGACCAAGCCATTCGAATTCATCAGAGATATCTTTGTGGGGTTGATTTATATTTTGTCTGTGTCATATCCATTAAATCCATTTCTCCGGGGAAAAAAGTCACCGAAACAGTTCGTATGGACACGAGTGATGGGATTCGGCATTTTTGTTATTAATGATATTCTTCAAAAGAGATATTAACTTCACGATTTTTTCTCGATGTTAAACCGCTGCAGTCATTTGAATGTTGACATCTAGTGAAACTTTGAACAGATACAAGAAAAGGAAAAAAAAGGAACAAGGGAAAACATGGTGGAGAGAAGTTTATGGAAGGTATTTATAAAGGAAGGCGTCAAGAATTCCATAATATTAGAATGATCGGTCAGGGAGACAGTCGAATTCACCATGCTTTCTTTTTAATATTCCACCTCTTGAATCAATGGTAAAGAGGTCCATATGGGAAGAATCCACTTCGCAAAAGTGATCACCATGCAGGCAGTTAGTTATAACTCTAAGGTACTGTCTTAATTTTAAACTTCAATATGAAGCATTAGCGTCTATGTCCATGAATCAATTTATTAATTAGTTACACATTTATTTTCAGAATAAATCACCTATCCACTATTATTAATCCACGCATGTATTCGATCAACTATGACGATACGGTGAAAGCCTTTGTTTCTTTTCCAATTCGTTTGTCCTCTACCATTCTGACGAATTTGAACTGAAATACGGAATTGAGCAATATCGACTTACAATGCATGACCATTGTTTTCTTATGAATAAATGTATCGGGTGATGATATACGATTAATTCGTCTGCCAAGTCGACCTCTGTGAATTATTTCCTCGGCTTGCTCACACGTATGCCTAAGCATGGGGCACGTCGTTGGCCCCGCACCACTCCCACGGTGCGCACCAGCGGCCATGATGACCGCGTGCACGGATTGGTCACGGGATGACCCAAAACCCTGTCTTCTCCCCACGAACTTATCACTCCACCAGATTGAATCCATTATAATTTCTTGGGATGGCAATTCATATCGTAGGCGTTACAGCTACTTTACAAAATTGTTGGGTGCAATAAGGCAATAAGGCTTGGGTGCAATGGGGCAAGTTGGGTGCAATCGCAATAAGGCTTTCTGTGGAGTGGACCCCTCTCCTAGGGGCATCCAGGGGTGCCCGTAGGATATTTCATCCCACGGGAGTCGAACCTACCTTCCGCTCAAAATGCGACAGATGAGTACTTTCGCGGCAAGGCACGGAGAGCGACGCACAATACTTGGGTGAAGCTGGCGCGGGCCGTTGACCGCAGGGCAGTCTAGTGACCAGTAGGAGTGAGCGCTTGGGCGCAGTGCTGTGTGAGGAAGCACACGGCGAGACAAAGAGGCTCACGTCGCTTCACGTAGGAATAAAAGAGGATGATAAAGTTATTCCTTGCAAAGTGTCCCGAAAAGCGTTACTCCTCCCTTGCCCCAAAACCGTCCCATTCAGTTGGAAAATACTTCCCGTTCGGAACAATTTCGCGGCTTACCATTTCCAATCTTGCTGGAAGCACTTTAGGGTGATAAATGTTGTTTTGCGTGTTTTTTTATTTTGAAATCTGATCATTAATTTACAAAATTGCGTTCTTGACCGTATATACTTAGCGTATTTTACGTACGAGACACTTAGCCCTGCACATAAAGTGAAAACTTGAAGGTTGCAACCGTGGGTAATCTCGACGAAGCGCGGAGCTGACGGAAGTGAGCGGGTGATTGGTGCACGCTTCATTGTGGACATTTTCAAGTTATGCTGATGAATTGGTGTCATTAGCACGTTCAACTTATTTTTCCGACATCATTCGGTCGCTAGAGGGTGATATGTCCCCACAGTCAACCTTCCCCGACATCTCATCGACCGGCTCGTCCCGATTGCAACAGAGCCGGTCTCTTTGGAGACAAGGGGCCGCCGGCGCCCTCCGTCGCGTGCCGCGTGTGTCTCGGGCGACGCGAATCAACCACTCCGCCCCGTCCACCCCTTACCCAGTCACCTTTCCGGACCTGCTCCCCCCCCCCCGAAACTCCTCGGTGGAGCGTTTGCTCAACACCTCGACGTGCTCAAGGGTTTTTCTTTTCCACAGGCTACAGCCGATGCAAGGTCACCTGCGAATTATTCACGTTTACCCATCAAATGCATTGTATTAAATATGAAACATTCAGTTCATACTACGATGTTGAAATTTCGTACGGCTAGGGATTGAATAAATAGCGAAAATACCCACCTAGGGTATGCTGTGGTTGTATGGGATCCACACAACTTAGGACTCGTAATATTGGGACTAAATCGACTACAACGTAGAGGAGGCAGGGTTGTGAAAAGTCGTTATGAACAAGGTAGGCGTGCCACGACACTATTGGACGAATTAGGATGGGAGTCACTAGTTGACCTTAGGACGAAATGCAGGATAAATTTACTGCGTACATTTGAAGCAGGTTACTTATCTGAGGATGTTAAAGATATATTGCAGGTCCCGACTTGACATGGTAGACCAGATCACGCACGTAAAATGAGGAAGATAGGTAGTAGAACGGACAAACTTAAATTGCATTTATTTTCTTGTGCCATTAGACAACAAAATAAATATGACATCAGGGGCGAAGGAGATAATATCATTGGCAGTGTACATATTGTGTCAATATTCTGCCTGTGTATTTATTTAATAGACCCATCTTTTTTAGTTCTCCCGCATGATTCGAATATACGTATCCTGTTATTGTATATTGTTCCGTATAATTACGCTATTTTTTGCGATTAAATTTATTTCAGCGCATGATTAAATTAATATTTGTGTAGAGGTGTCAACATTTGTGATCTGCTCACATCCGCCATCCCCACCTCTCTTGTGTTCGTCCTTTATGTGTGTTCCTTTCCAATTTCCTTATCTCTATTTCAATGTGAATGAATATGTGAATATATATATATATATATATATATATATATATATATATATATATATATATATATATATATATATATATATATGTGGGGGGGTATATGTATATATGTATATATATGTGGGGAAGGCGGTTTTTTGAGCAGATCACGAATGTAAAAATATTTCCTTAGCCGGAATTTGAACAACGGACCTTCCACTTGCCGGGCGGATGTGCTACCAATTACACCACCAAGGAAACATAATTTACTCTGAGATCTGCGATGTTTTAAAATGCCCAAGTGCTCCGAATCATTTGCCAAAGGAAGGCTTTTAGGGACCTGTTCCACCCACCAAAGGAGAAATAGACAATACACACAAGAAGAGGGGACAGTTGGTTAGAAAGCATATAGTATCACAGAGAATAGGAACAGTACGTTTCATGGCACGTATAGCCAGAAGAAGAGATGAGCCACATTGCCAGATACACATTCAAATACGAAGTCCCGCCATACGGCGCACAAATATTCATTCAAACATAGAAATAGGTATAAGGAAAGGGGATAGGAAAGCACATAAAAGCACAGGAAATGTGGGGAAAGCGGTTTTTTGAGCAGATTACTAATGTAAAGTGTAAAAACTCGTGGAATATTGGATATATGAGGCTTTTCAGCATGTTTTTTTATTGTCTTTTTTCTAACAATTTGAAATCTTCTTGTGCCACAAAGGTGCACGATTATCTGTGTTTCCTAATTATGAAATTATATCATGAAGTCAAATTAACAAATTGAGTAATTAAGGAAAAAAAGTACAAAGACACTTTTACTAACACTAAATTTGGCTTTATGTTATACGAATCAATGCTTAAACGATAATAAGATGACGGCGAAGAATTTTCAAGCATTGTTCTTAAGGTGGGGTGGAGTCAGTGTGGGGTTTTAATAAGGAATTTAAGACGTTCAACCGATTAAAGATTGCTTCATATTAATCAGCATTATTTTCACTCCTCTTCGTAGATTACCGTTCGCTCGTGAAGGGATTACCATCGAGGGATGTCATGTAGAGTTGACATCGCAGCAAAAGGCGAAGGGAGAGCTACATTGTTTGTGCACCGTGACGTTTCTTACGTGATCGCCTCAGCATCCATGGCTAATCTTGGCAATCACACGGCATTCGCATTGGGTTCAAGCGCCAAGGGACATCCGTGGGCACCAAGAACGTCAAACAGGAGGCGTTAGTCGTGGACGCGTATTTTTATCCTGAACGCCTTTCATTGTGGTTGGTTCGAAATAAAGTCTCAAGTTAAAGTTTTCTGAAATTATTTAGTCAATTTTGGAGTCAAAGTAGTCAAATTACCTCCCGAATAAAATTGTGAATAAGCATAGCATATCCAATGTTAGATGTAATCGCATTCATCAAGGAAGTTGGTTCGAGAGGGAAGAGTACATCTCCCCCTGGTAATTAGGCGTGTCATGCAAATTGAAGGTTTAAAATTTTATGACTGACCTAAATATACATGCATACATGGTACCCTGCAAGGCACCGCTTGAGTGTGTGGCAGGAGGAGATTACTTTTTACAAAAAAACACTTCTCCCCCCTTTAGCCTAGTCGGACGTTATTCTTATCCGTTATCATTCGTGGGAAAAATGATGTCTTAAATCGATTTGTTTTGCACACAATCTCTCTAATTTTATTTACATAATCTCTCCTACCGGAGTACAATGGGGTTAATAATACATTTTCAAAATCATCGCTAGAGATACTTTCCTCCAAATAATGCAAAAGATGTAGTCTGTAATTTAACCTTAAATACAGATCCTGCTGATTGTAAAGATATAAGGTCGGTTGTAGTTTTTGAGCCCTACATTGGTTTTTTTGACTTTTTTATATGTATAGATGTGAAATGGCAGATTTTTTCAAATTTTTTGCTAGCATTCCAAAAATGCAAATTCGTAAACAAGTGATATGATTCGAGAAAATCAATAGGCACCTAGTGCTGCTGGAAAAACGCATTCCTAATGCATAGTACGTCCACCAAACGCTCGATTATTCGTGCTAATGGCTGCATGGTGAATCACGAATAATCGAAAAACACGTTTAAATCAATATTTTCCGAAATTATCAAGTGCTGAGAGTTAGGAGATTCTTCCGGGAGGTATTAAGGCCCGTACCGCGAGTCGTTCCTAAGAAGGGAGTCTTCACTAAAGCGTAGGTTAGAAAGAAGGAAGGATTTCTGTACAAGAGTCTAAGGTTCTCTTTTTAGATGGGGCATACAAAAAGGAAGCCTTCGTTCCCTCAGCACCGTTGACTCCTCTGTGATAGCCGAATTACAGCGACTGCGAAGTAAACTTCGCAGCTTAAAGCGCAAACAGATCAACAAAAATTGATAAAATGGCGGGAACGCAAGTGACAACAGTAGAGAGGGCTCTCCTGATCAAACTTTTTGTAGAGAATATTAGCATGGTACGGTGGAAAATAAAAAAAAACAGACTTTTGTTAAGGGAAGTTTTTTCCGCTCTCCGTACGAAGTAGACGGCAAGCGAAGACGACCTTAGAGAGAGGCGTCTCTCGGCCCCGGCCCAAGGAGATCGGCGGGGGAGGTGGCATTTGGCCCCCGGCTTGTGCACGAAGCATGAACCGGGGGAGCGCCTCGCTCATCTTCGGCGCCAGCCGTCGAGCGGACGGAGAAACGTGGCGCGTGTGGGTGCCACGCCTGCCGCGTGTGACTCACGTGAGGCTGGCGTCGCAAGAGGGATGCGGAGAGGGGGGATCTCGTCGTCCGCAGTCTGTGAGCGACGGACGGAGCGAAGGAATCGATTAGAAAGAGAAAAGGAGAGAGAGAGAGTAGGAGAGATAGAGAGGAGGTAAGAGAGAGAGGAGAGAGAGAGAGCAGCCGGGATTGGAGCTCTGATAAGCCAGGCCTTTCGTGGGCAAGGGGTGATTGTGTTTGCTCATTCTCGGAGCGAGTGTGTTGCGTGTGTGAGTTCGCTCGTGCGTTCGCATGCGTGCGTGCGTGAGCGTGCATGTGCTCAATAAAAATGTTATTAAAGGGCTCGTATAAACCCTAAATAATCATGTAAAGCTACGGTTACATATGCGAATGGATTAGGCTCCTCCAACCACTAGCTATCAACAATCCTGGACACATTAAGTGCTATCGGTGAGAGTGGTTTTTTAATACTTTTTTGAGCCATTGATTTATTTTCATTCCGCCATCTCCCACAAGTATGTTTTTTCTTCTTTCCCTATTGCCGATAATACAGGATGCGTTCCAAAAGTAATGTCATCATATTTTCCGCGCCGCCTATAATGATCGAAGTGAGATCAAATCACTTGAACTAGGTGGGGGGACGCTAAGCTTTGCCGCGAAACCGGTCTCAGTGCTCTCCAAACTGTAAAAGCGGCAGGACGTCAGTTATTGTAAACCTCTGCGCGCCGACTTTTAAGTGAACTTTTGCAACGTATTGTCAATTATAATTTGGACAACGTCATTTAAGACTGGCTACAAGACTGACATTCCTATAAGTATGTCTTAGAGGATTTTCTTTCTCTCATGTTCTGTACACACCTATTGCATGTTCTCTCAGTTTATCACGCCCTTTGTCCGGCAGAATCCTGCCCAAAGCTAAGGAAAAAATGTCGGACTGAATAGGTGGGGGGGGGCAGTCACGATCACTTCCCGAGCGTCAGCTGTAAGGCAGGCGGAAGCCGTGATGGGGGGACCTTTGAACCGCTAATCGAACCGCGGGAATTATCTAGAGCCATTGTATTTCTCAAGGTATTGAGAAACGAGGCATAGAAGGGACCCTGTTAATTTGTGAATACCAGCGGTGAAGTATCTCACGATTGAAGTATTGACTTCGATTATGGAATACTTAGCGAGGTTGCGGCACGCGCGTTTGATGCTGCGCCGTCGTGACGCAGGAAGTGCGACGACGGATGTTTGTCAGCTTTCAGGAGCTTCTTCACGCCGTTGCTTTCCGTTCGTCCAGTGTATCGGAATGAAACGTGACGTCCCGCTGAGAAGTGAGGCAGCTCCGTGATAAGGTAGATGTTGCTGCTGGAATATTTTACGCGTGCACGAAAACTCATTCACTTTCAATGGCATCAGACATGCAAAACAAATTCAGTATTTTATGAGGAAATGGGGTCATGCGGTGATCGATGGCTCTTGGCATGCAACTTAGTCTATAATAATCTCATTTTCTTTCAATGGCTGGCGGCGGGTAGAGTAGAGCGGTTACTTGTCAAGTTTTGAAGTGTCAATTTGTGAGAAATATTTTGACCTAATTAACCCAAAATCGGTTTTAATAGTTACGAGATGAAATGATTTCATTAATCCCTTTAGTAATTTTAAAACCTTAAAGTTTTCATAATCAATTTCAGGCGAATCGTGCGCGCGCGTAGCCAATATTCTGAATGAGACGAAATCATAATCACTAATTTAACGTAATTTTAATCCAATGCATAATATATCATTTTTTTGAGTATTTAATAAGAATTTGAGGCCAGCAAATATGTGGAAGAGAGAAGACTTATCTGGATAAACACGAATTTTCTTCTTGATAAGCACGTATGGGGGCGACGTGGTTTTTTTGCGTTTTTAATTATCTGAATCTATATTATCTCTTTGGAGAGGAAAATGTCTGCAAAATTCACCTTATAACCATTTAATTTGTTTATTGAGCCTTCGAGTCTGTGGTTTTTCATTAATGACGAGAAAGTAATTAATGGCGTAAAAGGAAAAAGAATCCCGCTCTTTCGGAAGCAGCCATTTCATGAGGCTTGTTCATCAATTGTGCTGAAAATAAATCTCCGATAAACGCGGAGTAGCTTTATTCTACTCTTGCATAACTTTCTGTGCCTTATACTCATATTTTCCAAAACTCGTGGAAACATTTTTTCGCATCATTAAGCAATTATGCGTCTTTAACTTTTTAGCTCATAATGTATAGGAAGAAATATTAGCTAATTTATGAGTTTGAGCGTCGATCATTTTGCATTTTTTTCGTCATCAATGATGACGCAAAGCTAACTCGTATTTTATTCTGTATTTCAAAGCATTAATCGTTAATAGTGTCCGTTTGATGAATAATTTGGTCATCAACGTCATTTGGCCATATTATTTTCGTTCTGCCACGAGAATCATCGGCAGTAGGTATTTTTTGATTTGTTTATATATTTAAGTTTCATAATGCGAAATGGAGAGGCATTTCCTCATTATCAATTTGCCCGCAGGAAAATGTGGAGGAAAATTCACTAATTTATCGAAAGATCTACCGAAAATAAACGAGACTGTTTTTGTGTAGAGTTAATGACAATTATATGGCTGAACTCTGATTTCTTTTCATTTGTACTATTTATTGAATACCTCCACAACATTCTTTCGATGATTTTTTCATCATGTATCCTTCTTTGTATTGCTTCCCTTTAGTCAGGTCGTACTTAGATTAAGCGGTAATTATCTGGGATCCATGGGAGAAAACTATTTAAGGATTTGGATGCTATTCTAGACTTAGATACGGCCCCTAGGTTTTTTAAATATTGTTACAAGGCTAGTAAGCGTCAATAGTATCAATGGTGTGCTGTTCAACATGGGAGCAAGACTTTTAGTAATATGAAAGGTTCCAACAGGTAACAGGCAGATTTAAGTACTTGTTCTTCCCTCGTATGATGTGCAAACGTAACAAAATCAAACTCAAGAAATCGACCGAAATAAATTAATTGAGTACTCTAATTTCATGACTTAGTCAATCTCAACAATTATTGCATGATGATTATAGGGATGTACGGCCATTTATAATGCTGCGTGTGTACTGGTGCCCTAACACCCCCCACCCCGTTATATGTCCATGCGGCGACTTGAGTGGAACTGTATAGACATGAATAGATCCCGAAGACTTAACTAGCGACCTAATAATGTCTGCCTCTCCATTTTGCTGAGATGGCAAGTGAATACCATTTAACTTTCAAGGTCTCTTTTTGACTTCATAGCTAATCGTCGTCCGCTTCGGGAAGAACTAAATAGTTGGAAACGAATGCTTAAGAAGCGCTACCCGATGGGCATTCCTCACGCCTAGCCACTAAATTCACTTGTTTTCCTGTGAAACTCCCGTACCTCTCCGTGGGGACGGTCTTTGGTGATTACGGAGCATCACTGCAAGTCATTGCAGATTGCCTTCTCATAAAACCGGCGGGCCTTCTTTTTTTTATTACTGGGTGTAAAAATATCGAGGCCGTCGCACCAAGGCCTTGGCTGCGGAATCATCGGATTCTTCGTCCCGCCCCACTTGCCAGGCTTATTAGCGCTTCTGTGGTCACGTGATCAATAGGGCGGCGTTTATTTGTCGAAATTTCGTGTGGCATTTGAAATTCGTGCGCCAAAAAAAATGATCGATTTGGTGGAAAAACACATGCGTTTAATTCTGCCAATTCAGCGAATCTTCTTAGCCATGCAGTATGAATCTAAGCGCAGCTGGAATAAGATATGTTTATTTGTCGGGCTAAAATCGCCGACTTTAGGGGAAAATGACTCATTTTAGAATCCACTGGGGTGGAAATTTTGTTCGTGTCGGCGTATGCGTATCGACGCCCTCATGGAGATAGTGGAGCGTTGTTCTTGGCTGCGCGCAGACGGCGCCGAGAGGATTGCATCCCGACCCATGTCCGACAACCGCCCACCCCCCAACTCACCCACCCACCCTCCCCCCACTCACTACGCACCAGTGTCATTTGGCACCACCAGCGCGAACACTGGCTATTCAGGTTTATATTGTGCTACACTCTTACAAATAAAATATTTATTTTCACTAAAGGATTTTATTTCTTTTGTTATATGATCAAACATTAGCTCTCTATGTGCGAGATTTGTTCTGTCGATACAGTGTTTGAGCCTTCTGTCCTGCAAGCAGACATGAAAAGAACATTTCCAATAGTTCGTGATTTGTGGGAGATGATAAGTCTCGATGTGTGCTATGTCGAAGTTTCGAAGTGATTCTGGCATTAACCATCTCGGTCTGGAATGTAAAGAGTTCCAGTTTTAGAAGTTTTTAATTTTAGCCGGTCTTAAGAGCGGTACTGTGAGTTATTTTTTACTAATTCTTGAGGAAATACCATGATGTTCACGATGCGTCTAGGTGTGACGTAGCCAAGAAACTACTTAGACTATGGAACATGACAAAAGTTCGTTGAGTTGAAGAAGGTCGTGCGATTGGATGTGTCGAAGGACTTTACAAGGAGTGGAGGAAATAATGTCCAGAGACATGAGAATACTCGTTCTACGCTGACTACAAACGCACTTCTTAAAAGAGTCATGGGTATGAAAATAATTTAAAGTAACTGCTAGACGCGTAAACTACATGTGCTCTTGAAAACCTTGAGGAAGAGAACAGGAATGCTAAGAAAATGTAAGATCGGAAATCATGGAGAGAAGATAGTATTTTTTGAGCCAACATGGATTTTGTTCATGTAAAATAGTTGATGCTGACGCACAAATGAAGAGGGATTCATTCAATGGAGCAATTCAGTAAAAAGGCGGAAGAAACAGGAAGGAAAGTTGATTAGATACTAGAAGGACAAATGAAAAACGGGCGCAAAGAAGGCCGTCATATCAGGAAAGAGGAAAGGAAGTATGTTTTTTCTTATTTTATTTTTGAAATGTTTTCCTGACTTCATTTCTTCCTTTAGCCCTTTCGGATCATGCAAGAAAGAAACTAATAGCTAAGAATTTACAGGTTTTAAATTTCTGTTCATATTATATGAAGCTCATGGAATATTATAATATGAAGTCACATGTAGGGGTCATTTCCTAGTCTCCTAGTTGCTGTGAATTGTCACAAGAAATCTTGGTCAGGTAACAAAAACAGCGCATTGATTGCAAAATATGGCACAGGAAACACTAAACTTCAAATGAGAAGGTATAGTCACCCGTTACCAAGGTCGCTGTTTTTAAATCATGTGAAACTGTAGCCACCAAACTATTAATAATCATTTCTGTGGCAATAGAAAAGGAATCTCAATACGTGGTGTAGTTAAAAATTAACCGCCCATGTTATCACACAAATTATTTCATTCTCTAAATGGCTACTGTAAAAGTTGGTAATTGAATATTGCGAACCCTCCATTTTTGCACACCTCAACTAAGCTACTTTTACATTGACGCAAACCGTCGAAATCCTGGTTCCTTAACTTTCCAATTCACAATGGGAATTCTGAGTTGCTTATTCTATTATCGTAGGTACAAGAAATCTGTGGAAGCCCAACATATGAAACTATTTATTTAGGATGTAAATTTATGGAACAACACGATCTAAAACACGCACGCGTCAGTAGCTCCATTAAGGAGTCGGTGTGCGCAAACATGAATGAGATTTTCGATTTAAAAGGACTTTCCCTCTAAAACTTTCCCTTGCGTTGGTTTCTTCCGCCCGCTAAGCGCATCTCTTCTTCCAGCGTCATTTTCACCCATAGAGAACGACTATCGTATAGCGGGCCGTAGAGGAACCAGAATGAAACATGCATATTCTCCCTGAACCGATTATTTACAGCGTAAGAATTTCAGTTTCTCCCAAACTTTGGAAAATAAGTGACACCCACCGTAGAGGTGGGCGGTGGCTCAGGCGTCCCGGGGGCTTCATTGCTTAAAAGGACCGGAATGTGGAGGATAAATCCAAATGTAAATGTACCTAACCAAAATCTTGGACGTAAGACGTCGGTGGAAATGTACGTGAACGTTCAACCTGGAGGGTGACTTCCTGAACCACTATCTATCTCACACCGAGAACATCCTCTAATATCACTTTGAAAATCGATAGTGAGCGGGTGAGCTTGCCCTATCGCAGGAAATCTAGCCCAAATGCCTTGGGACAGTGATGAAGAGCTAGTGGCACTTAGGTGTCCCGACGGTTAGTGCAATGCATTATGAATACAGAAAATGCATTTACCAACACATGATTGCATGCCAACGGCTTTTTCAATCTTGAACCTTTACTCTCGTCTCTTATATTGACTGCATTGGCGTGAGAATTTTGGTGACGACGGAGGCGCACGCAGTTGATTGACACTGGCTAAATCTCTACAGTAATCCTCACGTGGAGCTCGATCTAACTGCAAGTATTTGCAATATACATATGTGATATAATATGTAACTTTTAATAACAATAGCGGTAACTATTCACAATAGATATTATGAATGATAACATTTGTATGTTTACTCTTTACGACTTCAGACGTAGAGAGAATTGGCCTTGAAATTTTCCAACCAGCTCGTACTGGAAAAGTCTGAAAACCTGTCGAGTTAATTGCATCTTAGCTTTGCGTGCCACATTTCATATTTTTCTCTGGAGCGGATGTTTGATAACTGCGTTCAACAACAACCCTAATCGATGACAGCTTATGTCACGAGGATGAGGAAAATATCTCACCAATTGAGAGAGACTACGACGCCATGTACACTGATGTCGTAATGAACGGGGATCGGGATTGTGCGGTGTCTAACGTACTGGCTTCCCACCGAGAGGGCCCAATTTCGAATCTTGGAGACGGCAGATATTTTTCAGTGGTATCCCGATCTAGCTGGAATCCCTATTTGAGGTGCTTTGTGGAGAGTAATTTGAATGAGTACGCCGTCCGTCGGACGGGACGTTAAACTGCGGACCCTTTGGCGCCTTTCCCTAAGAGTAAGCTAATGCCGACACCGGATTTCTCTCCACCCTTCCTCCTTTCCCATCCATCTCTAATGGCGCAAATGAACTCAGCTGTCGCTCGTCTCCCCTAAAAACTGCTACTAATCTTAATGAACATAATGGAGGACGGGCTCTCGGTGGCATTTTTTCCTGTGACGGATAGTGAGCAATTCTGAGAACCTTTTTGGGAAAAAAGATTGTGCAATAGAAATGGATCCCATGATGAGGAATCACTCTACTATAACAGCTTCTACTTCTACATAAATACCCTGCGAGCCACCAAAAAGGTGTGTGGCAGGGGGTGAAGCACCATGAGGGAAGGGTTGAAGGGGTTGGGGGTTAGGTGAGTAAAGGTGGGAGGAACCTGTAAGAAAAAAAAATATTTCTATACATATATACACACACACACATATATATATATATACACACACATACATTCATACATACGTACATACACACATGTATACATATCCTTGCGCAGTCCCTAACCTGTACGTTAATACTTATTGTAATGAACTTAGACCTGGGGAATTTCGGCTACAAGCATTCTGGTCCCTTATCGTTCTTGGAAAAAATGACATTTTTAACCTGTCAGTCTTGTAGTCTATCTCTCTAGTCTTATATTCGTGATCCCTTCGACCGTAATACGTTGGGGTTCATATTATATCCTTGATGTCATCGGAAAAGAGCCCATCTTTAAATGTTTTTAATAAGTTTAATCTATATTGTAAACGCCGCTGTGTAAGAGAATCCCAACCTAAAATGTCAAGCAAAGTGGATACGCTGCTGCGTTGGTCATAACAATGTTTGACAAATCTAGGCCCCTCCGCTGAACTCGATCTAATTTCGAAACCAAATTTATATTATGAGGATCCCATATACTGGCAGCATACTCTAGGTGGGGCCTGACCAAGGCAAGGAAACATCGTTCTTTCACCTTTTCGTCGCATTTACCTAGCACTCTTTTCACAAATCCCAATTTTTTATTAGCACGACCGCATATTTCTCGTTTGTGTTTTCCCCAGGATAGATCGTGAATAATTGTTACACCCAAGTATTTAAAGGAATCTACTCTCGCGATATTGGTTTGTTTCACTTTTTAACTATAAGGGAGGGAATTACTCTTTTTCCAAAAATGTATTACTACGCATTTTTTTAAATTTAATTCCAATTGCCATGTATCGCACCAATTTTGAATTGCATCTAGGTCGTTGGCTAACACAACTCTGGCTTCGTGACTTCGGATGTCCCCGTAAATTACTGCATCATCGGCGAAAAGACGGAGCTTGCTGTTAACTACGGTACTAAGGTCATTTATGTAAATAAGGAAAAGGAGGGTACCTATGACACTTTCTTGTGGTACACCCGACGTGACCTTGACAGTATCGGATGATACACCGTCCAGGACGACTGTTTGGACACGATCACTTAAGAATTGTTTAATCCAGTTAATAATACTCTCGTGTATTCCATAAGTTTCCAATTTCGCGAGTAATTTGCAATGAGGGACTTTATCGAAAGCTTTCTTAAAATCTAGGAATATCGCGTCAACTGGAATATTACTTTCACCGGAGTTCAATATATCATGTACAAAAAGTTCGTGTTGAGTTTCGCAGGATCTACCCATACGGAAGCCGTGTTGGATATTAATTAATAAATCTTGGCTATTGAGGTGCCTCATCATGGAACTAACAATGATGTGTTCAAGAATCTTACAGGAAATGGAAGCCAGTGATATTGGCCTATAATTACTGGGGTCCTCCCGGTCTCCGTTTTTAAATATGGGTGTTACCGAAGCTACCTTCCAGCCGTTTGGCACGCTTTCTTCTGCCAATGATTTCTTAAATATTATATCTAGATATGGGGCAATTTCAGTCGACAGTTCTTTATACACGCGCGCCGGTATCTCATCAGGTCCCGGAGATTTGTTGGGGTCTATGTTTGTAAGGAGTAATTCTATTCCGCGGGTGGAAATATTGATTGCTTCCATTGACTTCTGAAATGTTTTTGGAAGGTTCTCGGGTGTATTTTGTGAGGATATGTTGAAAACACTCTGGAAGAATGAGTTTAATGTGTTGGCCTTATCTAAACTACTCGTTACTTTATCCCCCTTTTCGGTATTCAATTAGTTTACGGTGGACTTTTTTCCCTGCACTTCCCTGACGTAGGACCAAAACATCTTTGGGTTATCGTTCAAGTGTTCGCCTAATTTTTTTCCTTTTGAATTCCGCTAGTGCCTTCCGGAATGCCTTCTTGGCAGTGGACCTAGATGCTTTGTAATTCTGTACGTTTCGTTGATTTTATCAGGGGAGGAATCTTTAACTGCGTTTTTCATTCTGGCATGGCACACCCTTTGCCGCCTAAGAGATTTCCGTACTTCAGAGTTGTACCATCGGGGTTCCTTATTCTTTTTTATATATTTACTAGGTATAAACCTCTGTATTGCTGAACGTGTTGTCTTAAGAAAATCATTCCAAGTATCCTTGACACTACTAGTTTTGCTTAATTCGTCAAATATAAAAAAAGAACTTTTTAATTCACATTTTAAGCCATCATAGTCCGCTTTATTGAACAAATAAACCTTTCTCTTAGGTTTGTTAACTTTATCTACGCTTAGAGAAAATTTAGCGTGTACAGCCCTGTGATCACTGATTCCGTCAACAACTTCTACATTTAAGACCTTTTCGGGTATATTTGTGGCTAACAGATCAAGAATGTTCTTTCCCCTTGTTGGTGAAGTGACTAATTGATGTAGGGAATTCGAGGTGATTACTCTTCTGCAAACCCTCAATATTATGCTTTTTCACAGGATTATCATGCCGAAGTTTTGAACATGATGCCAGATATAACTGACGATCCATACCCACAGCACTTGGCTCATGTGAGCAGAGTGCAGAGCCGGCTGCAGGTCGGCTAGCAACGTCGCGAGCGTTAGACCAATCCCGGAAAGGAGTATTGCTTTGACAGTGTAGTACCCGCGAAAATTTCGGCCAGGAATATTATTATTGCGGGTCACACTCGACAATGTTGATCTTGGAAACGGACCATTTTCAAATGTAAAGCGGCGGAGCTCGTACTGCGGGATGTGTAGGACACTGCCCAATTAACTGCGCTGGGAGGTCGAATTTGGCGAACTCATGTAATGGCATGCTACTGTCGGCAGGTCAGAGAAAATGTAATTATATCAATCTCCCTAGCGACCGAAATGGTCAATAAGTTGTAGTTGGAAAAGCGTTGGTTCCTCGTAGACACAGTTGCCTCCAACACGAAAGGCTCCGTGGGAAGGTCATTCATTTTTAATATTAAGGATCTCTTCTTACAAACGCCAAGTAATATGCACCTCAGACCCATTGTTGTCAATTTTTGGCCAAGGTAATATTCCCCACTGTTATCAAAAATATAGCTTACCTTAATAATGCTTTAACGTTCACTTTGGGAAAACAAAGTGGAGTTTTAGTTAATTAAATATTGTTGTAAGACGCTTTTTCCTAATTCTGTATGATCAGAACTTGATGATAATTTGACTAGACTATAAAATGCAAATCAGGAGACGGAGAGGTGATGGAGGAAGAAGTTGATTTGCTTTCATCAGATGGTATAGGGAATAGGATTTCTTCAGAACAGACCATAAAAACAAAGGAGTTGAAGAGTTAAATACCATTCGCATTCAAAACTAAGATAGACATAGAAGTGGATTTAATTTATTTTGATGATTTCGAATCGAGTTAGAGAGAAAGGAAGAAATTGGTTCGTCTTGAGAATTCATTTCATAAGTTGAATGACTTCGTTAACTATAGCATTTAGTTAGGATTAGACTGGTCACATGAGTCCAAATCTGGAGTGAGTAAAATGCGGATACGCTGATGTACCCCATACGAGTATATACACTCCATAACCTAAATAACTTCGTTCATTTTTCCGAACTCGTTCCCTCTCGTGAAATGGCTATAAGTGACAAATGTGTAGTCTCTTTCGCATAAACTATGAAGAGAAAATATTCAAGAGAAGGACAGCATTATTACGTAACGTTGTTCAAATGGAAAAAAAGAGTTCCTCCACTCACTCGATATTCACTCGCATTATACGCAAAAAAATTCTCGATCCCGAGGGTTCATTATGAATCAATATACTTTAAAACTAGAATTTTATGAATTGGTTAAACGCAAAAACAATTGCATGCTGTGTATCGAAATGTATGTTGAAGACAGTTACGTATCAGCTAACACGTATGCAAGTCTACAAGTAATATTTCTGTATGCGTGGCTGGTGATCTAACATCCCCCCCATACGCCCATGCAGCGGATCGGGGCGTAGTTGTTTGTCACTGTACATGTAGATGCGTGTTGCTCAATGCTCGTGAGGAGGATTCGGCCGATCGATAAATATTTTAAGAGCTATTTATTGTGATACTTCAACTGCTCCTGTCTTGACGAGAGGGAAGATGGAATGTATTTTGCGAAGTAAAAAAGAATGAGGGTAGAAAAAGAAACTTTGCACTTCCACATAATGATTTAACACTTCACACGCAGTGAAATCTTTAGAGTATTAAATCTGTATGTGGAAGTCAAAGTTTCTTTTTCTACCCTCTTCATGAAGGAATTCCACAAAGTTAACCCTGAAAACGTTATCCATACTAAAGGAAGATATCCATTCTTTTAGTATGGATAATAAATACTTCCACAAAGTGAAGCCTGAAACAGTAGCATATATGAAAATGTTACGTTTAAAAAAGAATGAGCAAGGTGCGAAAAGAAATACTGGATTTGACGTATACAAATAAGTGTATAGACAAAACTTAAATCGGCCGTAGAAATGAAATTGGGCCCGAAGAGACCAGTGCAATCCGATCTTGAGTGCATCGAGATTTCAAAATGGAATTACACTCCGGAGCCGGATTTTGAGCTGGATCTGGGACATTCCTGAACGACCGCCCACTCATGGGGGACACCTGGGCCCCACATCTACACCGGAGCCAAGGTGCCATGAAGTTCCCCGGGGGGAAGAGCAAGCCAGGGCAGGACGGAGACGAAGCTACCCCTCATTCAGACACCCTTTTCCACGAAATAGTTCCCAATAACCAATGACACAGCGGACGTGTCAGAAGAGGGCATGACCCCATGGCCGAAACCCGACGCATTTTCATTCCCATAGATCTCTTAATTTACACCCTACCCCGTGGCAGGGTCGTATTGTGGAGGGTATTACGGCACCAGTCATACAAGTAGAAATATTAGTCCATGCATACGCTTGAATACATGCTAGTTCATAAACAATTCTAATGCACATACACGCCCATTTACATAATTCAATGATGAGCGTCCTCTTCTTACAATGCAATAATTTCCGAGTGTAAAAATCTTTCACCTTGACCGGAATTCGAACTCAAAAACTTCGGGGTGTAAGAGGATGCCTCGATAGCTTAACTGGCTAAAGCACTCGGTCGGATATCGAAGGATCCGGGTTCGAATCCCAGTAAAGGGAAAGATGACTTACTCTCTGAAATCATTGCATTGTAATGCACACTTAGCGGATGACTCCGTCAAAAAGTTACTGTCGCGGCATCTCCCAAAATTCCTTGGAATTTCTCCTCTCTATTTTAATAGCCTCTGTCTGTCCTGCTCTCTTCGGGAATCAAGGTGACTCAACAGGCCTAACTAAAGCCACGTAACACTTCTCTCCTACTTTTTCCTTTCATTTTTCTGTATTCTGACTGCAAAAATCTAGCTTATTGGAGGTTAACCGGCATATTCTTTTAATGTTTATACCCTATGAAGAGTTTAATGTCAGTGTAACACCCAAGTAATCTGTCCTGAGATGTTAAACTCGATCCCACCTATTATTTAATTTACGTATTGTTTATCGTTCCTTTTATTTCAGACTTTCGGCGCTGAACAATTTCTGATATTTAATTTTACCGGTCATTCTTAACACCACTCATCATACCTGATCTAAATCGTCAGAGTGTAGCAAACACTCTGCCGGTATCTTTAATTCTCTGTGAATCTGTGCGTCGTCTGCAAATAATATAAGATTGCGGTTAACGTTGGAGCTTAAGTTGTTAATGTGTAAAAACAAGAGAAAGGGGCCCTTAACAATCCCCTTCGTCACTTCTGAAGTCACGTCTGCTTGTAATGAACTCGAATCATCGACCACTACTTTCGTTTGCCGTCAGATACATATAGCCCCTAATCAAGCTGATTTTCACGTTACACGTCATAATGTCTTAGTTTGCGTTTGCATTTGCTCATATAGCATTTTACAAACCAAACTCCTGTTAATGGCTTCTGTTTGGGGGTTATGGTATTTTTTATCCAAAAGTGGCCGGATCCGACAGTCTTAAGGGGAAAAAATGGCACTTAATTTAAAATGAGCTTCGTGCACATGAAATATATTTCTTTAAGTCCAGGAGAACAAAGTTTGCAAATTCCAAATAGTTCTAATACAAATCTTTTTCTCATATTCCTTGTACTTTGGCCATTTTCATCCAAACGCTTCCGAGAAAGGTAAACTGCTCTGCCTGTTCTGGATTATGAACTGCTAATTTCAGTATTTGACTCAGCTTCCCTCTTTCTCACAAACCTCAAACCTTTTTTTCTGTTTACCTTGATTCTCATCCCATACCTAATCACACTGACAATACAATTCGTTCAGCAATGTTCGCAACCACTGTGCTGACTGGGAAACTTCTATCCACTGGCAAACTATCATCCGCAAACCTAACTGATATTATGGATTGTCGATCCACTTTCATTCCTACCTCCAGCTCTTCCCATGTGTTGTTAGCTATTTCCTCGACATACGTTCAAAAGCACAGGTGATAATTGGCACGCCCGTCTTACCCCTCTTCATATCAGCATCTATCCCTATTCTCCATCCGCCACTCGCACCTGAGCAGCCTGTGACATGTAACGGTTGCGTATTAGTCTCATTTCCCCCAAAAGTACTCCTATTTTTTTTCAATACATTCATTAATTCTATTCATTTTAATCTGTCAAACTGTTTTTTCGAAATCTAACGAAAAGACGTACACGTACATCCTGATATTATTCTAAGTTCCTCTCTATTAGGGACCTCATTACTGCTATAACGTCATACATGCCTCTCCCCTTTCTGAATCGAAACTGATAATGCCCTAAGTAATCATTTGATCTTCTCTTTATCCTTTTATTGATGATTCTGAGTACCACTTTGTCTGCGTGTGAAATCAAACTGATTATTCTGCAGTCCTGGCTCATGACTGCCTTTCCCTTTTGTTAGATGAGAATTATCACTAATCTGACGAAATAATCCGGTCAAATTCTTCCCAATAAAATCTACGAATTAGTCCATAAAAAATCTCTCTCCCACTTACCCTAAACCTTCTAGTAGTTCCGCAAGAATCTTATCCACCCTAATGGCCTTATTTGATTTATTCCCCGTAGTATCCTGTTTATCTCACCAGCGAGAAAACCTCTACCTAAGCTATCCTCATCTGCGTCATATTCTCAATCTAGCTTGCTGAGCTAATATCTTCACCACATAGTCCCTCTGTATATTGCTTCCATTTCTTAAGGCTCTTTTCTGGTTCACCTAATCAATTTCCTGAGTTATCTTTGATTGTTTACAACGATTTCCCTTTCATACTTCCTGACAGTGATTTCACCTTTCCCTACAGCGCATTAATTTCACCCTTCTTTTTTAAACTTTCCATATCCTCGCACTACGTCTCCCAACACGCTTCTTTCTCCTTAATAGTTTCCCGCTTCCGTTTATTCTTCATCCTTCTCTACTTTCTTCTACACAACTCTTGTGTTTGCATCTTCCATTTCCATCTCTCTTTCTTCCATCCATCCATCTACGTTTCTAATAATTTCTTAATAATTTTCTTAACAATTTCTCAATAATCACCCAAGTGATTGACTGATTGCGTGTTTACGTAAGTCCTTTCTGTGTCGTTACACCCGCTTTATAATTTTGCATTCATCTGCGTGATTGACGGGTAACTGGCATAGGAAGAATCCTTGTAAACCCTGTGTTTGTATGTGTTTTTATTCGATTCACGAGAGTGACTCTTTTTCCTAAACACACCCTAGTGATCGAGCGATTGTAAATTTGTTTCAATTTTATTTTTATTTTTTTTATTATTAATTTTGCCTTTTCATGTGTGATTGAGGTATTCGTGGGTCACTGTTTCCCAAACACCTAAGTGACCTAGTGTGGCTTCGATATCTTTCCCTGTACTTGTATTTTTTTTTAACCCCCCCCTCCTTTACAACCTAGTGCCAATCAAGTTTGCGGTCTCGATTATATCATTTTCATTGCTTCACGATCGTAGGTTCGTTAATTTTATATTTACATTAGAGCTTTTATCTTCTTTGGCCTGACTTTGCACTTCATTAGTATTAAATGATCGCCTTAAATCCTTATCCGCATCTGGGAAAGTATGCGAATCAATCACACTTCCTAAATCAGTGCCCAACAATAATATAATGTAATTATTATCTTGGGAAATCAATGAACATTTTTATGTATATTTACACCTGTTGTGGTGTTTGAACCAAGTGTTCGTTGTGATCAATCCTTCTATCATTAAGAACTCTGTCTCCACGAGGTAATTTCTTTTTTCTAAACCGCAACCTACTAAATCTCTACCACGTCTCCCTTAGCTTGTCGTCACGTTCCAGTCCCCATCAATATCGAGTCAAGTCCAGGAACCCCCAGAATTATTTCATCTAACTAATCGTAAACCGTGTCGAATTTCTTCATACAATTGCTTTATGACATGTGGACATGACTAATGACCAAATTAGTTGATCCAGCTTTTAATCCTAATAATATTTCATCCGTCGCTGAATCTATGTTTACTACAATTATTCCTAACTAATGGTTCAATATTATTGCCCCTCCTCCCTGGATCTTTCCCCCTCTGCTCTATATTACTCTGTATACAGTGTACCCCATCTAGTAATCCCCTCTCACAACTCTAATATATCTATCTATATTTCCTCTCCTCATTTTCCACTTCATATTTTCTAATTTCTCTGTTCTCAACATCATCCTCATGGTCTTAGTCCCTCTTCTAACTAGTTAGGTTCTCCTCTGTATCTTTTTTGCTGCTTCTGTCGATTAAGTTTAGCAAGGACACACCTCCTCGTGGACTAGAAACCTTGATTATTGGTTTGCTTCGGGCCTGTGCGTTCTCAAGACTCCAAGAGCTATGCTTGGCGGGAGGAAAGATGATTTGGTAGGGTCACCCATGCCAGGTAGGCCGAAGGATAACAACCAGAGGAAAGGTGGTCCGCGCAACGTCTGTTCCCTGTAAGCAGGTTGCAAAGGCCCCAGTCGGGTGGAAATTTGAGTGATGGTGTCGCGTTAAAAATACCTTTAATGGAAGGTAAATGGAGCAACTTCATTTGACTATCCCATGCAGCATTGATGTCACAGGTCTGAGAATGCACACGGAAGTCTTGATGCCGAAGGATTTTGTCATGGTCTCGATATTCAAGTTATATCCGACGTAATTCGACTCGCCGAAGTTTATCTGAAGAGTGGCGTTTACCCCTTGTCTTCTCCCAGTCGGGTAAGGTTTCCTTTCCCCTGCCCGATCTCCTCCCTCCCATGGAAGTATCAGCAAAAAAGTCTATGTGCCCCGGGCGCTGCAGATGACTAGAAGAGAAGTTTGAGGCTTCCTACGAAATCTTCCCAGTCGCCATCGTGGTTGTTACCGGGGATTTTGCATTCGTGGGTGAAATTTTAGGGCGTGTCCGGGATCGTTTTCAGCCTCAGCATTTCCATCACTGAGGCATCATGGCGTTTCTGTTATAGCATATTTTTTTTAATAATTTTTAATTCAGCTGTGGAACCGTGATTGGACTAGAGAATGAGTAGGGATGCTGTGAATGGAGTGGGGAAGTACGAGAAAAAAAGGAACGCAATAAAGAGAGGCTTTTTTCTGTGGGAATGTGTTTGAGTATCATAAGATATCCAAGCATTGTCTATAAAATGTACATGGCATGTATAAAAGTATTGGGAAAAGTTTCGGAAATATAGGTTTATTTCAGATATTGCCACACTGCCTCAAAATTCTTCCAAGTATAGCCCTTGAGCGTCCTCACTTTTGTCAGCGGTTTTTTCACGACTCGAAGGCTCCTAGGTAGGTGGATTCAGGAAGGTCCTTAAGGATACGTTTGCAAGCTAATTTGACGGTCCCATGGTGGTGTCCTTTGAGGGAGGATTCCACTCTTGGAAATAGGAAATTGTCCGCTGGTGCCAAGTCGGGACTGAAGGGGATCACTCGACTCTGCTTTTGTTCGTCCGTCAAGACCTTCGGGACGAGTTTAGCGCAGATCTTTCGCATCGCCAAATTTTCAGTGATAATGGTGTGCGCTGTCATCTTATCAATGCCAATACGATCTGCGATCATGCACACATTTAACCGACGGTCTGTTTAGCACTTAACGCACGCATCAGGAAAAAATTGTTTCCGTACTTTTTATACAAACCTTGCCAATTAGTCTTCCTGTCATTTAATTTCCTGGAGTACGTCGTAGTAAATAAAGCACTCTCTGCATCTCCGCATCAGACTACCGTGACAAACCATAACCGGACTTCTTAACCGATAGATTCAAGAATTTATTCCCTAATACCGTTCGCGACCTAAACTCAAACGGAGAACCGCTGTAGCCAATTAATACGTATCTTTCCAAGTATATTTCGTACCTTTTCAATGATAGCTGGTGTCTATTACTCATAACCTGTCAATTGCACCAACTGTGTATCACTTGGGTTAAAATGAACTGTTTTCGGTCCGTTGACAATTTTAGGTAACTTCCTCTTACCTCAAGTGAATACTATTCAGGTATTGGTGTGGATTATCCAAAATATAAAATAGGAACTTCACGTTCTAGGAATTCTATAAGGTGATCGTGAAAGGTTTGTGGAAATATTTGGAGTTGTCTCAGGATCAAGAAAGAAATATTAGTTCTGCGTTAAATAAACAATACTGTTCAAATAATATTCATAAAAATTGAACCATTCCCTATACTTGATGAGTACTCAATACTACACCGTTAGCGCCAAATTTAAGACGGTGGTTTAAATAATGAAAATTTTAAAGTAACATTATCACTTTGCTAATTGCTAGAAATGTGTTACATATAACTGGCACACATAGAATATTTGTTTTCCATGTAAAATGTAGTATGTCCATGTACCAATAGTCAAAATTTTAATTGTTTAGGATGTACTGCAAGTATTTAACTCAAAATTGTAGCCCCAGAAAGTACATTTTGGCCACCTACTGGACGCCGGTTGTAATATGCTTGGAGATCGCTGAGAAATATTTTCAGAGATGGTCGGGTTCACAGTATGATAATATCATTTAAATGTCAGATTTGCGGCTATGGATAGAAATCCATCTACAGTTATACGCAAAGGATAAATCAAACGTCATTTGCATGAACTTAATGTCTCAAATTAGACTTATGCTCCGTACGCGATACAGTATTCAAAACACTTTGACGGCATTCTGTTCCCGAAACATCATGGCAAACGGAGGATATCAAGCGTGTCTCTCGAGTACGGAAGTTGGATTCAGTGTGAGGCTTAGTCCCCATGATTCTGTAATGACTGATCTTATAGTACATATTTCGCGTATGGTCCAATCTTTTTGATACCGAAAGCGTCAACTTACTCATTCAAAATTCGTAGCATGGTCATGATTTGCATCCTGTTCTCCATTACTTCCGATGAGGGCTTGGCAATCTTGCACTGAAACGCTTTGGGTGCATTCAAATGCCGCTCATTAAATATTATCTTCGCGTTTTCTCCTGGGGTTTTGAAGGAGTGAGGGAAGCGAAGAATTGTGTCCCATTGGAGCACGGATTTGGCGAAAATATTCCACATGACAAGACGGTGGCCGTGACATTAATGATGGTGATATTCGGCGAGTCCCGGTTCACCTCGAGGAACCAGTGCTGAACAAGCACAAAGTGTGGAAGCATCGTTGCCTCAAATTCCCAGACGAAATTTATTTCATCTCGTTCCGAACATCAACCAGTCCGAGTGATGATCGCGGAAATGCGTTAAAAGCCCCCGGTAAAAACAAGCTAGGCATGTTTTATTTGGGTTGGGGAATCAAGGCTTCAACAAACATTCATCGAACTAAGTTTTTTTTTAATGCTGAGAACGACTGTATTTATTTGGCGAGCCAATATTGCCGCATCACGTGCAGAATATTTTGTTTTGGGGCAACTTCAATTTAATCCGAAACCGACTGATAAGTTCGTATTTTCGTTTGGAAGCTGAACTTTTCGTCGGCTAGTGGGGTGGTGGGTGTATTTATTAGTCATTCGCCGCCCATGCATTCTTTTCAAGGCGTGACTGTCCATTTAAAAGCGGCAAGCCTCACGGAATGAAACTATATGACCTTGCAGATGAATAAGATAGCAACTCCCCAGTCTTTTCTGAATTACAATCAGGCATTTCATAGCATTTATGGTACGTTCCCATGATTCAAAAGCGTGAGGCATGCAGTGAAATTGCGCATTTCTTGGAGTACTTATTCCATATCGGTGTACCCGAACTAAAATTCTTTGGTGAGCCAACGTTAAGTGAAACACGCAATCTATTAATTGATTTGAAAGTTAATCTTTTCACAAGGCTGTATCTAAGGTAAGGCAGCCGACCTACCGAGTTGTATTCCAGGTGCGTTGAGAGGCAAAACCTAAGCTCGAGCACCAAAAATCCAAGGTGCAGCATTTATAACTTCAGCGCTGCGTGGTGTCGTTATTTATGCATCCCTTTGATTGCCATGTCATAGAATCGATTAGACACATCACATGAGGTTATTCAGATATTTAACTATGCACTTCGTAACTTACAGTATGTACAGGGTTCGTCCGGAAAATAAGTTTATGATGCTCATTGTCATTTTTGACAAAAGGGGAGTCGTCCACTACGAATTTGTACCTGAACGACAAACTGTAAATGCTGCATTTTACGTCCAAGTGCTCGACAGGCTTCGAAAACGAGTCGCCCGCGTCCGGCCAGCGATCAAAAACATCTGGCGGGTGCTTCACGACAATGCGCCGTCTCACACCGCGCTTGTCGTGTCGGACTTCTTGGCCAAGCACGGCGTGGCAACGCTGCCGCACCCGCCCTACAGCCCGGACTTGGCACCACCGGACTTCTTTCTGTTCCCGAAGATAAAGAGGAGTGTGAAAGGAACGCGATACGGGACTTTGGACGCCGTCAAAGAGGCCGAGACGACGTTTCTTCGAGAGGTTCCCGATGATGCCTTCGCGGGAGCGTTCCAGGAATGGGAACGCCGCTGGAACAAGTGTATCGACTCACAAGGGTCCTATTTTGCGGAATATTAGCTTAAGATATGTAAAAGTGTAATAATTTTTGTTCCTGAGCTCAGTACACTTATTTTCCGGACGAACCCTGTATTAATTTTACGAGTTTGTGGTGATGGCCGTCTCCACTGCCCGGTACCTTTATAAACCACCCCGCTTCCTTTCCTAAGTAATGTAGTGAAGATATTTTCATTTATATTTTGTTTTGCGTTTAAACTTCAATATATTAAAGCTTTTTTGGAAAGGAAGTCAATGCTGACGCCCTTTTTAAACATTTATATCCATTCTCTGGCTATTACAATCCTCATTACAATTATCTGTCCGGAGCGTAACGTGTCAGTCTAATTATGCATGTTGTAGCGCTGATCTGAAAGAGATTATGAATGTCAGTTGAAACTTTTTGATTTGTTGGAGATCTTATGTTTGGGGAGACCCGAAATTTTATATTCTTCTATGTATGCTCCAAGTTAACTGCAAAAATAAATTGTTTCATGGAATGATTCATCGCATGTACCGCGTAGATGATTGAATGCTAAAGGGATTGGACGTGTCATTGAGAATGAGGTTTAACACGTTTAACGCAATGGAAGAAAGTAGTTGCCGTGAATACTAAACTAATATATAGTGCAATGGAATTCAGTGAAGTAATGATTTTCTTCACCGGGTGGTTATTTATATACTCAGCGTTGCATCAAGCAGATTGGAAGTAAATTGCATCAACATCGTCCACCGCAAGAAGTTGACTTGACTGAGTTGAAACAGTTTTGCTGTTCAAAACCTCACTTAATGGTCCTTAACTTAAAAGCTTCGAAACTTTCTCAAATCTATGGCACACAGACACATAACATGCTTGATCAAGTCTCCTGGCTTCACTGGGACATAAATGCCCTTGAATTCGCAGACAGCAAAGATTTCCTTTCGAGAAATCGAGATTTAGTATTCAACCTTGAATCCTCGAACATTAAGTGTATAATATATCACAAGGGGACTCAGACCTTCAAGTCTCAGACAAATGATTTGACCTCAATAAACCAAATACCCTCTAAATATGTATCATAAAACCATTTCAACATTTAGCCAGGAGTTGGCCTCTCTTTAAGCAAACCTCACAGCTGTTCAACGGAATCTGAGCGATTAATTGGATAAATTAAAAATCTTCAAAGGGCTTACAAGTATATTTTGAAGTAATTCCAACGGTGCCTTTTTTTGAGAATTTCTCGATGTGACAGCAAAAAAGGATCTGAGAAATATACAAAAGAGAAATATTTTGTATGATTTGTGGACCTTAAAGGAAAAATATTAGTCCTTTTTTATAACAAACTTATCCAATTCTTTATATTGCTGAATACATTACTATCGTGAGCAGCAGAATGAATGAGATCATACGGCTTAAGTGATATAGAAAAACGAAAGAAATCTCCGAGAGCCGCAAGGATTTACATCAGTCGTGTAAACGGAGAATGACTGGGGGAGGATCTTTTCAAAGAATTGATTTTCAGGGAAATTAAAGGCGGGCCGGGGAGCATCTTAGCGAGAGGGTGGGGTTGATCCTTGGCGCAGGATTAATCCCACCCCCCACCCGCAGATTTATGTTAGACGGAAAATACCACCCCGAAATCACGCCAACCGGTTTATCTGCAATTCTACAACAGTTTTCATTGTTCAACAGACACAACAGGGAGAAACTGCAAGCAAATCAATTAATGTTTTCTTTTAACGGAGAATCAGTGGTGATCTCATGGCTGAACGAAGGAAACGAACACTCGTATGGTTTGTAAGTATTTGTTTTATATTATTTTCGTTTTGCGAAAATTTAAAATATTTTTGGTCTACGAATGCCTGGCATAGATGACATTACAACAGAGAAAGCACAATGACACACGTAATGCCAAAGCTGCTATGAGGATACGAATCGGAAGAGTATCACGAGGTTGTATCTATTTGTTCGCTTTATGTCGAAATCGAAATCCGGGCTCGATGAAATACCTGCTCATATATTTAAAGAACTAGCGTCGGAAATTGCACCGTAGCTAGAAATCATACTTAAAGAGGTCGCTGGCAGATCGCATGGTTCCCAGAGGTTGGGAAACGGCTAACGTAATCCAAATATTTAAAAACGGAGACAAGGAGGAACCAAGTAATGACAGACCTATTTCCCTCACATCCATTTAATACAAGGTCATGGATAATATAGTATAGTTGCCAGTTCGATCGTGAGACACCTCGATAGTCAGGCGTTATTGATTAAAAATCAATCCGGTTTCCGAAAGGATTTATCCTGCGAAACAAAATTTTCGCTTTATATTCATGATATTCTTACTTTGGGAGCGAGCAATGTTACAGTGGACACGTTTTATTTAATTAAAAAAAACTTTCTACAAAGTGCCTCATGGTAAATCACTCACAGTGCTAAAAGCATACGGCACAGATAAAAATATCCAGGGCTGGATTAAAGACTTTTTGAATGCTCGGGTACAAAGAGTAGTGAAGATGGAGTTAGCTCAAATGCGGTAGAAGTTACTTCAGGTGTTTCCAAGGGAGGTGTTATCGGACTACTTTTAATCCTAATCTACGTTAACGACATTGACTTCGTAGTCACTAGTAAGACACATTTATTTTGCCGACGATAGCAAGGCTAACAAAGAATCTGGCCGGAAGACTGTAAGATCAGTGTTAGTTCCTATTCCGAAAAAAGATTAAGGCTACATCATGTGAGGACTACAGAACAATAAGTTTTGATTTCCCACGCAGCTAAAGTTGTTCTCAGGATCATCAACAAAAGGATAGAGAGTAGGGCAAATTATTCCTTAGGGGATGATCAGTGTTGGTTTAGGAAGGGGAAAGGTACGCGTGATGCCATTGCAGTAATGATATCACTACTCGAGAGGAATATAAAATACAATCAGGACGTGTTTGCCTCTTTCGTAGATTTCGAAAAAGTGTTTGATAGACTGAATTGGGAAAAACAAATGAGTGTATTGCAGAAAATAGGAATAGATTGGAGGGAAAGGAGGCTAATCCGCAACCTGTACATGTCTCAGACTGCTCAGGTGCGAGTGGGGAACGGAAAGTCTGGATGGGCAGTGTTAGGAAGAGGTGTAAGGCAGGGTTGCCCATTATCACCGGTACTATTCAACGTATATGTGGAGGAAATGATTAAAGAGGCATGGGAAGAACTGGAGGTAGGAATGAAAGTCGGAGGGAATTCTTAAAATCAGATTTGCTGATGACCAAGCTTTAGTTTATTAGTCAGCCAAGGGGTTGCAATCATTGCTGAGTGAATTAGATATTCAGTGCAACAAATAAGGGATGAGAATCGATTTTAATAAAACAAAGGTTATGCGATTTTCCAGAAACAAAAAGGCTAAGCTAAACATTAAAATTGGAGGGGAAAAATAGAGCAGGTAGAACAGTTTACATATCTCGGAAGTGTTTTGGACCAACACGGTCAAAGTGGTAGGGACGTAAATAGAAGAATTGCGCTAGGCAAGGAGGCTTTCTCAAAGAGGAGGGAGTTGATGACGGGGACGTTGAGTAGGGATATTAAGAAAAGACTTTGATATGGAGTGTAGGTGTACGGTGCGGAAACGTGGTCATTGAAGCAGGAGGATAAACGTACTCGTAGATTGGAGACTTTTGAAATGTGGGTGTAGAGAAGAATGGAGAAGGTGAAATGGACCGAAAGGAAAACAAATGAGGAAGTACTAGAATGGTGGGGGAGGAGAGGGGTTTGTTGAGAGAAATCCTATTGAGGCAGGAAAAATGGATGAAGAGCGTATTGATCGGCAGTGGGATGTTGAAGACTGTACTAGAGGGGAGAATGTTATGCAAACGAGGAAAGGGCAGGAACAGGATAGAGATGTTGGACGGGGTGATGGGAGAAAGGAAGAACAAAGAGATAAAGAGGGACCTGATGTAGAGTAGGCTGCTGGATTGTGTTTTGTTAGGAGTCACAAAATATTTATTTAATGGTTTTCTCCATCCAAAAACCTACCTTAACCGGTAAATAATAATAATAAATAGTGGTTTACAGAGATATCCGTAGCCATGAGGACACAGCAGTTTTATCAGATGGCCTTATTACTATGCAACGCTAGTTCGACACCAGGCAATTTGAACTTAACTTTACAAAGTGCGTAGTGATGAATTTTTGGAAAAGGAGCAGTTCCCTCTCGAACTCCTACTGTATCGGGAACACCGGAATGGCGCGTGTAGACTAGATTAAATACCAAGACGTATCCTCAAATACCCTCACTCACGACCTCTCCTGGGTGAAACAATTACAGGGAATATGTGGACAAGCCAAAAAAAATTAGGATTAATTAAAAGAGTTTTTGGGTACATGTGATGAAAACGGCAAATAGAAATATTTTCTTTAGCTGGTTAGGTCTCATTTAGAATATTCTGCTGGTATATGGCTTCCTCACGAAATTTTAATAGATTGCCGAATTTGATTGTGTGCTTCGTACAGGAGCTAAATTTGTAAAACGTGATCATAAACTTAGTAGCCTGTCCAAAATATTAGAGGAGCAAGGCTGATAATCATTCACGTGGAGAAGATTAATTGAAAGATTATATCTCTTGCATAAATTGGAAGGAAGTTTCTTTAGGAATGATGTTGAACATATATTATTACCCCTATCGTATTACGTACGGTTGGAGAGACCATTTCAACATAGTTAGAGAGATTAAGTGTAGAACAGATAGATACCAGAAGTTATCTTTTCCGCGAACGATAAGGGATTAGAATAGCATTTTCCGACCGCGGTAGGGGTACAAATATTCGGGTCAAAATAGGTCTAGTATGTATTAACCCCCTGCCATACACCCTAGCGGTGGCTAGTAGGGTACTAAACAATAAAAAAATGCAAATATAAACAAATTCGGTGCTTCCCTCTCCCTCAGTCTCGTGTGCCAATTCTTTGGCCATTTCACCGAGACACCACCTTCCCGCCCACCAGAACCTCCACTCCTCTCATCGTCATGAGTACATATATTTCCATCATGCATGTAATTTTCAGCTGATGATGGCACGAAATTTTGAAACCCGGGTCGTTTGAATATAAATAGTGTAGTGTAAATCATAACTGTTAATTATAATTTATTTCGAATATTGGATTTTTCCACAAATCCTGAAACTATTCGGTTCGTCCACGGTATATTCACTCAAAATAGGACCCTTGTGAGTCGATACACTTGTTCCAGCGGCGTTCCCATTCCTGGAACGCTCCCGCGAAGGCATCATCGGGAACCTCTCGAAGACACGTCGTCACGGCCTCTTTGACGGCGTCCAAAGTCCCGTATCGCGTTCCTTTCAAACTCCTCTTTTTCTTCGGGAACAGAAAGAAGTCCGGTGGTGTGTGGATCATTTTTGCAGTGATCCGCAAGTTGTGTCGCGATTTCCAAACGATTGAGTCTTTGATCATCACTGAGCACTTTCGGCACCAACTTTGCACAAATTTTTCGCATCTGTAATTGGTCCCTAATAATCTCGTGCACTATTGTTTTTGGCACATTACACTGCTCTGCTATCATCCAAACACTAAGACGACGATCAGAGTTCAGTACATAGCGAACTTTTCGCACATTTTCGTCGGTGAGTGTCGTTGATGGGCGTCCAGGCCGTGGTTCGTCGTCGACCTCTTCTCTGCCGTCCACGAACATCTTGTGCCACCGAAAGATCATGTTTCTGGACATGGCTGACTCCCCGTAAGCCTGGTTAATCATACCGACAGTTTCGGTAGACGATTTCCCAAGCTTTACCGCAAATTTGATGGAATATCGCTGCTCGAAAAACTTCGGCATCGCGTTCCGTGACGTGGGTCGAGCGTGGAGGTTCGCGTTAACAGAGCTCCTCACTACACCACAGCTCAGAGCCCACTGCCTTTTTCAGCGTCGCTTGCCAACATACCCCCCACCAATCGCAGCCCGTCAGAGCGGTGCTGGGCGCGCCTGGAGCGGCGAGAAAAAATCAGTACAATTATTTTCCGGACGAACCATGTAGATAATGGAACGGAGAGAATAAAAATATGTTTTCCTCGTAACATTAGAGAATAAAATATATCTTTTTAACATTTCTCCCGGATGATTTGAATATATGTATCCTGTGGTTGAATATTCTTTCGTGTAAATACCTTCTTTCGTTTGATTAATTTTGCTTCGGTGAATGATTGAATTGATACTTGCATAGAGATGGAATGAGTGTCGTTGTGCATACATGGCTGTTGACTTAACACCCCCCGCCACACGCCCTTGCGGCGGCTTTCGGGCCGCCGCAATATTATAGATATGCTTTTAGATACAGGTAGGTGGTTTATGATAAAATACGACCAAGTTCGTTCGACATCTCGCTCGCATCCCTTTCGTCATTGCAGGAGCGAACAACACGATATTTGCGATGCATAATAGCAAAGGGATTAATGAAAACTATTCGAACTACAATATTCTTCGATTGAATAATAAATATTACATGCAAGTACATATAACTATATAAATATAATGAATTCAAAATAGGTGGTAACAGCCATCTGGGGTTAGAAATGACGTTTAGTATTGAACGTTAACCCATTGAGTTTGAACCGTCACATATAAGACTCGGGTGGCTTTTTACCATAATTTTGGGGATAAACAGTTGCGTTTTGTATGACGTTTAATGCGGTAATTAATTTTAACCGCCTTTCCAGGAAGGGATCGTCAAGCAACCGAGCCGTTAACCCCTTGCCATGGACACTCAGGTGTACTTCGCCTCACTTTCAGTCGGCGGCTTTTGACATTTTCCGATGATTCCTTTGTTTTGGCTCTGCTTAACTACAAGTATATCTTTCTGCATTTGATCCAATGGAGAAAATTGTCTCGTTGCTTGCTACGGCATGTTTGAGGGCGTCCTTCGCGGGGGAGGATGGTCAGGGGGTGAAAAGGGGGAGGAGTGGAACAAGGTTACGCGGGTAGGGGCGGTCAGGGCACAATAGAGTCTCCGGTGGTAGGGGAAAGGGCCGTCGTCCCAAGAGGAGGAGGGTGGATGCGTGGATTGGAGGGGTCTATGCTACCGTGGCGTTGGAGTCGCGAGGACTGATTAGAGAGGGAGGGAGGGGTTAGCTGGTCCCCAGGAAGAGTCAGTCGCCTATCAACAGGACTAGGAGAAGGTCTGTACCGAGCGTAGCTCGCCGCCCGATTGCGGTGATTGCCGCCGGACTCTCGTGCCTTGCCGTGCTAGACCCTGCCCGTGGCTACTACCTACTTCATAGCCGCCGGACCTTCGCCCTAGTGCTCACGAATACTACTGATTTATTCTCTCCAGATTAACGTAAGTAATCCTTGGTTACTTCCTGTTATAAGTTTTGTTCTTTTAGTGCAATTGTTTCTGCCGTTACCTCGTTAAAATTTTTGTTATTCCGAAGCACTTCGTACTTTAAAAATTGGCTCTTGTTGTTGTCGGATGTTTATCTCCTGGGCTGGCTTGTGTGCTATAGTGCTCGAGTTAAGTTAGCAGGATAGCAACAGAACGTAGGGGAGTAATTGTGCGAAAGTTGAACAATCTTTTATGTTGCACATGGTGGAGAATTCTATTTCTGAGAGGCATAACGTGCAGATAGTGTTATCATGGGAATTACAGTTTTTTTTCTTCTTTTATCGCGAACGATTTTTCTCTCATATGAGAGTATCTCTTTAGAATATTTAGTCGCCCATCATTTTTCATAGGCGCTTCCACTGTCTTTGCTTGGCAATTTATAGGAAGTGAAATGTTTTCGTTCAGAAAGGTGAGAATGGAGGCCCGCGTTGCTGTTTATAGTAATCCATTTCCTCTCTCGTCCCCACTCCGTTTAATTGCCACCCTTGGCAAATCTTGTTTGCGGAAAACATAATTTTGTTCCTTAAGTCGCGTGTGCGAGATTTTAGGGATAAATACTCAAGATAAGTTCACAAATTTGCGTGGAGTACATAGTCTCTCGCAGCTCCTTCAAACCTTTTTTTATTTTGAATCTAAAATTTTTAAAATTTCTGAACGTCCTTAAAGTGATCGGTGCAGTGGGTCGGAGAAGTTGGGCGACGTCACATCGTATTCTACATATTTATTAAATAACATTGATAACAATCATGTTTTCTCCGTTATGACAGCACCCTTAGAAAGTTGGGCGCAGATATTTTCTCGAGCTTTTTCGACTTTTCGTATTTTGAAGAAATCGTGGGAGTCAAAGGAAAACTTGAGCATCCTAGTGCGTTAGTCAAAAACTGGCGGCATTGAATCGGCGTTTGGCGGCTGTGGTGTGGAGTGCTCAAGTCGTCCAGCCCTAGCTAGCGTTGTGCAAGTGGAAATGTAGAAGAGTACACACGAGACGCCTGATCCGAAGCCCCCCCCACCCGAAGCCTCCCCCCACCCGAAGCCTCCCCCCACCCGAAGCCTCCCCCCACCCGAAGCCTCCCCCCACCCGAAGCCCCCCTCACCCGAAGCCCCCCTCACCCGAAGCCTCCTCTCCCCCGTTGGTTCCGTCTGAATTTTGATCTCCCTAGTCCATATCGGTAGGTCGAATTGTTCCGCAGAGGCTTTGGGGTTCCCTCCGCGAGGGATCGAATGCCGAGAGGTGCGTAATAATATTTGTTTAGAAGTGTATTTCTGCTCGTGTACATATTTTCTTTATACCAAACGTGACATGATTTCGTCGCTATTCCATATCGTAGTTTCATAATATTGCATTTCCCTTTTAATTTTTGTCTTAACCACCTAGTTTTTATGCATCCTGCGACAATTTTTTCCTACTCTTGTTCAATAATAAATATTTTCACTTACGTGAAGGATACAACTTTTGAAAGGATGGGCGTACCATCGCTTAATCAGTTATATTCATATATTGCCTTTTGAAGGCTTTTTTTGCCGT
Organism: Hetaerina titia; assembly: GCA_037158775.1. NCBI lineage: Eukaryota > Metazoa > Arthropoda > Insecta > Odonata > Calopterygidae > Hetaerina > Hetaerina titia. The sequence continues at coordinate 46,094,885 of CM073779.1, read as the reverse complement.
CTCGTCGTAATGTATTCCTGTAAAAATTTCAGTGAAATTGCAGGGAATTTGTCACCGTTCTTGGTTTTTGGATTTACCTCAAGTTTCATCATATTAATCTCGGCTGATGATTGCATTCATGTCTTGTGAAGTGAATCTTATCATTACTGCAGAGACATATATTTTAATATGAAATGTATGGTTTTAATTGGCGTGCGTAATTGACACCGTCTTATTGCCTAGTACACGCGTTTCCGTATATTTTTAGGCACTTGGCCTAATGCATACAATTCGCCTTCAACTTTAGAGTGGACGTCATTTGTTCCCTTAAAAATAAAACGGAAAATTAAAACTTCGAAACTTAAGTCCATACCAGGTCGCGGCAGGTCTCGCAAGTTAGTCAAAATAGTCTGAAAGTTGCCCAATAATTCGGCTCCGCTTGGGAAAGGCAGGAGGGGAAGAATTTGACGTCAATTTCTTTGGTAAATGCAGAACACTTTTAGTTAAGTCGCTAATGAGGAAAATAGTCTATTCGAAAATGAATGTATCCAAGTAGACGTAGTCAGTTTCTGAATGTTTTCAATTGATCGTGTTTTGTTTCGTATCTCTCGGCACCACTTTTGTACCAGAGTTGCGTTTGACCCTGACGTGTTCACGAGGGATTGAAAACCACGCAAATGTGTAAATGTAAGTCACGAGAAGGGACCCTAGTAGGGTATTAGTATTATTATTACTTTTTTGCACGTATTACTACTCTTCAATTTTCCTGAGTCTTGACCATTAATCCGCATGAACGCAACAAAATAATATTAAAGCATTAAGTATTCTTTGTTGTTGCAATCTTGCAATGAAATGTCTTATTACATAAGTTAACTTATTATTTGAGTTTTGGTCGCTGGAAATTTATTCAAATTTAGCGAAGCTTCAATTCTTAATTGTTTAATCCAAAAATGTACTCGGGCCGCTAATACTAGCCACGGACTATTAATTTCGCCCCATCTTAATGATTGACATAGATCCTCCATCCTGTAGGTTTGTGTTTTAGTTTATATGGGATTATTTTAATTTATAGAATTATACAGAATAATAATGGTAGAACTATATATATATGTATACATAAACACAATAATCAACCCAAAGCGCGGTTGATAAGAGTTCATCCAGTACCGACGTTCATCCACGCCCGATAGCGTGTGAATATTCACATATCAGGGTAAAGGGGTTAAGTTCCTCCTCCTGTGCCGGTTATGGTTTCCCAGGAAGATGTGATAACCGAAAAATCACATAGCTTGGGTGGAGCTGCAGGTGCCCAGAGTGCCTTGCCCGGGAATCGTACCCGGGACCCTCCGGTCAGTAGTCCAATGCTCTACCCCATGGTCTACCGCAAGCAAGTAGACAAGATAAATTTTTGCGCATATATATGCGATGTTTTGGAAATTTAAGGTTTAATTCTGTTCATCATATTTTTTCTGTCACGGTTTTCCAGTTTACTCTCCTTGGTATGTGGCAAAAACATGACCTGGGCAGCAGTCTGTTCTTTTCTGTAGCATTTTTGGTTTTCTCCCCTCTCAGTTGAAGATTGAAGCTCGACGCTAAAACTCTTCCTTCTAGTGATGTATGATGTAGGGAAGTGTCACATAACATGCATCCGAGTCACTTTCAAAATAAGTTATTCACAACTAAATTTCTGGCGATATTTTGGCCTCGGCTGATGGCCTCCCTAGCTCGCTGGTTCTTCTCATTCGTCTCCTCCTCGTCGCTCGTTCAATTAGTCAAGAATAAGTTTTGGAAAACTGGTGTGCCTGTGAACACAAGGCGCCCACAAAGTTAACTGTTGGGTTAGTTATTTGTGGCAATAATTTGGGAAATTTGCCACTTATGGAAAGGATAAAAAAGTATCCTAACTCATCTTTCCCCGTTACCTCGGTTAAATCGCAATCGCGTGCGTGCCTCATCGTGATTAATAAAATCATAGCCTGCTGTCTTAAACGCGATAGAAAATGTTCCTTAAAAATAGGGGATTCATTACTTGGGTGCGATTTCCTTGCGACTTGGAAATAGGGTTAACGTTATCCCTATTCATCGCAATTTAAAACTACATGAACTTCAATAACGATGTTTCCCATATTTCGCTGAAAAAGTCAACAAATCCCTCTATTAGTTTAACTAAGTTATTTATTAGTTCAACTGAAACCTCGCTAAAAATTTTCACGGTTAGATTCGTCCCTATTAACAATGACCGAGTCGAAAATGTTCTCTTTATAAGCCATTAGTTTTATATCGAATTAAAAGCAATTTACCGAAAGTTTCTGCTCATAATGCTTAAATAAACTGCTATTATGAGCGGTTATGTGTTTTCTAAACTGCGTTGATAATCGTCAAGTTGTCAATTCAAATATCATATACCTTATTCACCGATCGTTTTCAGATTAGTATCCATTCACAGCTCCGCAATCAAGAAAAGTTGTACATATAACGGCAGAAAGGCCATTTAGGTGCTTGGGAATCACTGAGAAATGCCTCTTGAGCACAAACATCCTGGCTTCAGATGATCCGTATTCAGTAGTGACTTGAACAGTTATGTAATGGTATTCATTCAGGGAAGTCTGAAGATATTCTTGAGAAATATAGCAATCTATATTTGCGGGGGAAGGTGAGGAATGGGTGCGCGGGTTTTACCTTAAAAGTACCTCTATGGATGCACGCTTGAGTATGGCCAGTCTAATTCATTTCTTTCTTTCGAATGAAAATTGTGGTATTTTGGATAAAATAACTGTAAGGGTGTAACCAATTGAGTAGGTATGTCATTATAACCCGAATGCGAAGGATGCTTTAGCTAGATAATGGTGAATCTCATTCTGGACATACAGGGCATTTGTAGTTTCAAGCAGTGTGAAATCGCGCATTTAGGGAATGCGGGGATGGGGGAGTTTCTCTATCTCTGCTCGTGCCACCAATCAGTTTCCCTCTGGCACCGAGGGAATCTTATCACTTTGATTCCGGACGTGCTCATCCAAAGTTACGACCCAGGATTTGAAGCACAGACCCCCGAATCTGTAATTCAAGCGTCAGAAGTGGGTGATCTTGCGTTGCTGGTGGGTTGCCGGACAGTATACATTTCGGCCCATCTTCTGGTCGGATAGCCTCTTTGTTTCGCGTGCCTTCTTCAATATAGCGCAGGTCGTGTTTTTCGCGGAAAGTGAGACAGTGGTGAACTTATCGATTTAGCAGGTGGATTGGGAGAGTACTTGGGGGCTCGTGGGGAGGGGGCTTGGTCTCCCCCCCTTCCCCGGAGGGTCGCCCTCTCTCCTCGGCCGGGGCGAGTAGACCGCGCGCTGCTTGCGTGGCACGGCCGCTGACGTCAAATGAGCCAACGGCTCGCCTGCCCGCGTACTCCCGAGGGCGAACTATTGGATAGGTAGCTGGGCTGGTGGACGTCTCTGCCTTTTCATCCGCACACCCTCCTCCCCCGACCCTCTTCCTAATAAATTTTGGTGTCACAACCCCCTCCTCCCGCTCTATAGTCCCCGAGTGGACGACCACACCCGGGAGTGCCGCCTCGCGAAGCGGGTCCACGGACATCAGGGTGGGAAGTGGCGACCGCTCTCATTGGTCCGTGTTGCCGGTGACTTCAGAGATGGGTGGCGGCGTGCGCGTCAGGGGCTGACCGAGGAGGCTGCGACGTCCCCTTCTCTCGCGGTTGCCGGGCGGCCTCGAACTCCTCCCATTGGTTTGCACGAGTAGCCGAGAGAACCGACGGGAGCTTGCAGGACATGAAATGAGATTCGAAGACCGTCGCCCCCAATCAGCCCTCCGTCCTCTCCAATGTCGGAGCGCTCTGCTCTTCTGCCCTTGGGCTCACTGAATATTTTATTTTGGGTTCTTATTTTATTTGCGAAATGCCGATTGCAATTCCTTAGAAAAGTATCCGGAGTGAACCAATCGCCTGGCTCTGGCTGTTTACGTACTGTGTCGCGACTACACAGAGCACCATTTGGAAAATAAAAGAAAATTAAACTGAATTTTCAGATTTTATTTCCCTCGACATGTTGCTTAATTTGTACTACAAGCGGTATTCTTCAGGGATAGGGTACGTTTTCCATGGAATCTAACTTAACACACTTCTGTACTCGTCAGCCCTAACCAACATGAACAAAAAAATCTTAAACACCTAACATATATTACGATAACTTATTTATTAGCTCTGTATATGCCATTAAAATGCTCATTGGTTTCCTCAGTTAACCTCGTTCATTGCTCATTCTTTTCCTTAATTTCAGTTATGAAATTTGTGAGCAAGAAATTGAACTATGATTCTATACATTCCTGGTTACATCTTTGTCTGCCTAATTGTGAAGCTACGCGGTAACCCCGTAGGTAACTCGGCTACCTATATGATGGTCCCCGAGTTCAAATCATATTAATTCCTGTTGACACTCCCAACCAAGCCGATGTTTTGTGGTTAATTCGGACCAGAACATTTTGTCAAAATAAACAGAACTGGGGAAGTAATTGGCTCTCATTACCCTGAATAACTTAAGTTTCGCATGCGTTGGTGCTTGCTGCCGGGTTAGGAGTGAGTGACGCGTTCCCCTGCCAACCCAAAGCTAGGGGGTTCGAATTCCACCTCAGTGAGGGTCACGTATACCCAGAGGGTTTGCTGTGTGATGATGAGCCAACTTAGGCTTGTGAGTATTTCAAGGTCAGATGCACTAGTAGGCCTGGGGAGAAAAAATCTTCTCAATAACCTGTCTGAATAAATCATGCCAGTTGCTTTGTGTACTAAACGCTATTATACGCTTTCAAAATATATCTTTTAAAGAGGTGTAGCGTCGTCGTACTTCTTCACTGTTTATTATTTTGTTTTTTCTTAGGCTCTCAATTCTGAGTCTCCTGGAAAGTTCTTTTAAGGCGTCAAATGTGTGTTGGGCTCCCGGCGTAAAGGGTATTCAGTATTTCATGCCAGAGACGTAATTAGCGCAGGACGTCACCCTGGAAGCAACTTGAAAAAGGGAGACCTTGTTAATACTGCCAATCACGGACAGGGTGATTTCTTGGAATCCGAAATTATTTTATTTTCTTGATCTTATTAAATCTTCTGTTATCATCAAAGACTGGAATAGTCGTGTCATCATCATCATTGGGCTTTCAATCCTAAGAGTGGTTTACTGCAGCCCTCCATCCTACCCTATCTGATCCTAATTGGCTTACATCCTAGTATTTTTTAGAATGTGCTTTCCTCTTTATTTTTCCCACGTGTATTTACCCCTTGACCTTCCTCTTGACTTTTCCCTATATTTTTCCTGCTTTTATATTCTTTACGAATCCATTGTGCATCAGGGTGTGACCAATCCATCTGGTTTTTCTTTTTCTATGGTATTCCATAAGGCCCGTTCTTCGTCTATTCTTTTGTATAATTAATTTTTTTTACCCGTCCTTTTGATCTTAAGCATCCTCCTCCAGAACCGGGTTTCGAAGGCGTCTAGTCTTTTCTGTTCTAATGTTTTCACGTATTGTTTCCTCGTCTGTAGTGCTTTCTTCTTTGAACACAGCAGTTGCCTTTTCATTATGAATGCTCTCTTAGCTTGAACTATTCTTTGCTTGATGTCTGTAGTACTTCTTCCGCCCCATGTGATGGTACTTCCGAGATAGGTGAAGGAATCCACTTGCTCTAATTTTTGTCCTTTCTATGTTACTACTGTAATCCGCTTCTCTCTTCCACACATTAGGATTTTAACCTTCGTCTTGTTTGTGTTCATGTTGTATCTTCGTAGAACTTGATCCAATACGTTTAGTGACCTTTGAAGATCCTACTGGTATTCTGCTGTCATTGTAATATCGTCGGCGAAGCGTAGCATGTTTATCTCTTCTCCATTGATCCTAATTCTGTTTAATCCGATGCCTTGTGCTTTTCTTATTGCCTCCTTCGGGTGCATGTTGAACATATTCGTACATTCTACATAATTTACCAAAGGTTTTGCCCTTGAAAGCTTTTTTTTAGGTTGGAAAAAGCCCATTTCGTGGCTCGTCGAGGGAATGCCTTTTGTGGTTTCCCGCTGAGAAATTGGTGGTGGAAGGTTACGTCGAGTACTTAAATCTCCGATCACCAGTCCGATGGCGCGGTCATGTGTCGATTACTCTTTTGTATCTGGTATTCAATAAGGTGGTCACGAAAATGGAAGAAGCCATTCGTTCGGAAATGTTCAGTTTTATCTTTGGGCAACAGCGCTGTTGTGTGAGCATGTGAGGTGCTGTATCGCCCGTGCGGAAGGGAGAATGGAGGCTGGGGCGGGAGTCACAGTGGGAGGGGCGGTGCGTACATCATCTCTGGCAATATCCCGTTAAATCTTACTTCACCCATCAAACTACCCCGTCTAAACCATATCACTTACTATTTTGCATTGGCGAAGTCCTCTCTCTTTTGCTTTGCACTATCCTTGCACTTAGTCTACTGTTCTAGTCACGCGTTTTCATAGTTCAGTGAGATCGATTTGTGTACCATTTGTAATCATAGCGACACGTCCGTTACAGACTTTCTTATAGGTTCTCTCAGCGCCGTGAGGATTTGCGAGACTTGGAATAAATCTGGCGACTGTGTTTTAGTTTAGTCTTCACGGGAAATCCCACCCTATACAAAATTTCTTTTCCGAAGGATTCCCCAAGTTCATCATAATGCTTCCATTACGCCTGTTCAAGTGTACATATGGAAATCATAGGAAAATTCAGCGTTTGCATGTTTCATTTTGATTTAGTAATAAGCATGGCTGTCGTTACAATTATTATTTGGAGATGGGTGAATTGTTTTTTTCTATCAAAGGAAATTATATCTAAGTGCTTCAGAAATGAGATAATGTCTTTGGGGAGGGGGGGAAGTAGGAGTGTATGAGACAATGCAGATATGGCGGAGAAACTAATTAAAATCGAACCTGTAATAAAATGAGTGCAAATATAGTTATTTACTCAGGCCTGTGCCTGAAGTTACGCATAAGTAGCGACAGAAAGCAACCATTAAAAATATGATCGGTTAGCACTCACTTGGTGGAACAAGGGAAAAAGTTATTCAAACTAATTGCAACCTGATGGAGACATTGATCACTTTATCGTCTGAGGGATATTTTTTTCGGATGATTGGGGTTGTTGACTTCGGTTCTCTTTAGGTAAGGATATTCCGTTGTGGCTCAATGTGTCCACTTAAAAAAAAACAGTGTTTCAGTAAATTTAATTTACCTGGCATATGTGGGCCAAATTGCTGTAAAAATCCAGTTTAATGTCATAATTGATCATAAAAAATATACAGAGCAAGTTCATAACCTTTATTCCTGGTATTCTACGCGTTACTCCCTGTATTCTACGCTTTAGTGAATCCGTTGCCATAGCCTCTCGACAGTTTGTGTCCTTGGTTTGGCAAATGACTGATTTGGCGTGGTCAAAAAGTAGCCTCACGGTTACCACGTCTACGCGATTGTCGTGAGTAATGTGCAGAGGCGCTTTTATTCGGACCGTATTTCACACAACCAAATTTTCAAGCCCGCTCAAGTCATTTTTCAGCACATAGGCGTGGGAAACCCATCCTAAAGCAATGGGCGAACTTGTAACTTGCTGATGATGAGTGCAGGGGCTCGGACTAGGGAAATATATACCTTTGCTTTGATATTCCTTCTCCTCATTTCTCTTAATTGACACTGACGTTATACAGTATTATCTCGCTTAATTTACACCTTTTCAGAAACCCTCCCCCTTTCGTTTGTTTCCTCTCCCCCAATTCCCTTACGTGGAGAACAATACATTAACCGAAATATTTCAAAGATCCATCACGTTCTCTTTCGAAGAGTTTGCGATGCAATCTCCTCAGCAAGTACTGCTTGTGTCACAACCATGTATACAGAGTATCATTTTGTGATTTAGGGGATTCTTTTGGTGCCAATTGAGTGGTCATTTCATTGATTTATTAGAAATTTTGAAAATTGGGTCATCACGGGGTTAACTGATCACTTTAAAAAGTGGTGTTCATTCAACTAATTTCCGGTCGTAAATTTACTAAGTGTGTATAGCACTGAATTTAACTTCGTTCGTGGTAATTGGGGTGTTGACATTGTCAGTGATTGTCAAAATGAAATTATCTGCTCATGTGTTTTGAGTTTGGGTTTGCAACCTTGAAATTGCGCTGACGACGCCATCTCACTCATTAAAATATGTTACATGAATTTGGCGTGTAAACCCACGCCATGTCTTAAATTATCTAATGCATGGCATTTTGGTGAAATTATGTCATCCGTGTAAACATTTCACCACTGATATGAAGACAACGTGAAGCTAAGGGCGTTTATATATTATTCTGATTAATAATAACACGTTTCCACTAGATAATGATTAATTAAACGACCGGTTTCGATGCACTAAATCTTCTGGTGATTCGATAGATGATGTAGGGCATCGAACCGGTCGTTTAATATTATTCTTGTGGGAAAGTGTTATCATTTGGTGACTATCATGTATGAACTTCATCATATCACCCTCTGATACTACGTAATTCATTATTCTGATTATTTCATGCGTACGGTCAGGGTATTCAAGTTTCGGTCACATGAAGTTATGACAACACGCTTTGCTTAGTCTTGAACTACATATCAATGAGGAAATGGTGAATATTATGAGCCAATTATCATCTGAAAATTAAATACTCATATTTGGAAGCCATTTGTAAAGAATGGCATTAGATCCAATTCGATTTTCCAGAAAGCGAAGAGAAATTGATAAATAAAAACAATTTATGGTATTTTTATTTAACCAAATAGCTTTGAAAATAATGCAAATGTACTCATGTATGGTAACATTCATTATTATAATTTAATATAGAAGGTCGTAGTTACCATTCTGGTAATCGTAAATCTCATATGTTTCACGTGGGCAAATTTATTTTCTCCCTGTGAAAAATTATGATAAGAATGATCTGATTCTGATGATCTGATTACTCGCAAAGGAATAAAAACACCCACACTACATTGCTATATTAGTTCTTTGCTAGTAATTTTCTGTGTGCATTATCAAACCAAAGAATGTCGTATGCAATTTTAATGAAGCATCTCAAATTATTTTACATTCCAATTGAGGAACCCTCTCTCTTTCAGCGTATCATGAGTGTTTTTGTGACTAGACAAGTATTGCTTTTTCTGTAGTTCAAAAGCATTAACTAGGTGCAGTCATAGGAATAGTAAAAAAAGCAGTAGATACGGTATATAAGAGCCGTAGGCACGTTTATAATTTTTTTAAGACTGCAGAATTAAAAAACGTGGCATTGCATTATCTCTCCCAGGAATATTTTTAAATAAAAATGCTCTGATAGTTGAAATAAATAGCATTCAACTTAAATTCAATTATGTGCAGCATGTTTATAGATGCATATATGCCTAGATTTATCTTCAAGATTATGTATCTTATTTAACTATATTCCATGCAATAAAACGATATGAATTGCATTATTTGACGATATTCGATTCACAGGGGCATGTCCTTTTTTCGATTCGAGCTTTCAAGGAGATGCCTGTAGAGCGTTGGCCTGCGGTAAAGAATCACTACATGTTAATGATAAACAGCGCATACGACGACTTAAACGGTCGGTGCAGGCATTCGATGTGTACCATTTGTCATTTAGAATACCATGATTAGCAACAAAGATCATTTTCTTAATAGAAAGGCGGAGGAATGGATGAAATCAGCTTCATAGCATAAATTTACACACAATGCATCCTGGAAAACCCTACCGTCAAAATACTACAGGATTTTTTATCTTTGATTAATTTATAAAGTCAGTGTATATAGTGAATGATCTTTTCTGAACTTACCTTGGAATTTAAAACTGTACGGTGATGCTAATTGGTTATCATAGGCAGTGTCATCGAAGTAAATAATTTATCAATTTAGTTTTAAAAGAGGTTATGTATAAACAATTCTATGATATAATTTTTTAATAACGTTTTGCTGACAAAATTAACTTCCTTGACTCTTCTGGGATCTCAATCCGGTTTATAGAGATATTTTTGAGAGAGATGTTTGATGAGAATCATACTTGAAATTAGTTTTGGCCAGGAGACTTCGCACAGCCATCTGAAAGCGAATTTTAGGTTGTGACTTGATAGCATTGCTCCCAGCTCACACATATTAGAGCGTAGTTAGCGCGTTCTCTCGTCAGCACTGTCGACAAAGGCGGGAGGTTGGCACCTTGGCAGTCGTGAAAATGCCTTCCTGGGAATATCTTATGGTATTATCATTTTCACATAGGGTATAACTTGGGAAATTTCTGCGGGTAAATCTCGCGAACGCATTTCACCCTAAGAGCTGCCTGCATCCATGTTTACGTATGTCAGTAAACTTTTATATTCTCCTTTGGCACTACCTGAAGAAAACAAACGCGAAGGATTTCCTTGAATATTCCCCTTGCGCACCATCCATTTGCGGCTGAAACCAGTGAACCTGATCCTGGTAACCTGCTTCCTCGCAGGCTTGAGATCAACGTCATAGTTTTTTTTATAGTGTTCTTAATTTTCCTGAAATTTAGGTTTCCAATGCGCGCCCTCGGATATTTCCCATAATACAGGAAAATTTCCCATCCAGATTGTTCACTAGGCTTCTCCCATTTGTGGAAAGAGAGTATTATTATTAGGTAATCTACCGGTTAAGGTAGGTTTTTGGATGGACACAACTATCAAATAAACATTTTGTAACTCCCCACCTAGCAAACTAATCTATATCAGGTCCCTCTTCATCTCGGTGTACTTCTTTCCTCCCTTCATCCCGTCCAACATCCCTATCCTGTTCCTACCCTTACCACGCTTGCCCAACATTCTCCCCTCTATTACCCTCTTCAACATTCCACTACCGCTCAATACGCCTTTCATCCATTTTTCCTGCCTCCATAGGATTTCTCTCAACAAACCCCTCTCCTCCCCCACCATTTCTAGTACTTCCTCATTTGTTTTCCTTTCGGTCCATTTCACCTTCTCCATTCTTCTCCATACCCACATTTCAAAAGCCTCCAATCTACGTCTATCCTCCTGCTTCAGCGACCACGTTTCCGCGCCGTACATAGCTACGCTCCATATCAGAGTTTTTAGGAGTCTTGTCTTAACATCCCTACTCAACGTCCCCGTCATCAACTCCCTCCTCTTTGAGAAAGCCTCCTTGCCTAGCGCAATTCTTCTCCTTACGTCCCTACCACTTTGACCGTGTTGGTCCAAAACACTTCCGAGATATGTAAACTGCTCTACCTGCTCTATTCTTTCCCCGCCTATTTTAATATTTAGCTTAGCCTTTTTCTTTCTAGAAAATCGCATAACCTTTGTTTTATTAATATTGATTCTCATCCCATATCTATTGCACTGAACCTCCAATTCACTCAGCAATGCTTGCAACCCCTTGGCTGACTGAGCAACTAATGCTTGAAAGAGAGTATATACCATGGTAATCCTAGAAGTGTTCCTCAATAGGGAACTACTGTTAAATGACTCAATTTCTTAGTTCTCCGATCAACTCTTTTAAATTCACCCCGTGAAGAAATTCACCTGAGAGATGTAAACCTAGTGTAATGCTTAAGCTCGAGAAATGTTGTTGTAATTAACCCTTTCCTTTATCATGTAGCGAAATAGTCACATATTACGTATAGTCTCACCAAAGAGAAAAACCTCGAGTTTTATGGTGTTATCTGATCTCTATATAAGGAACATAGGCCTTTGAACTTTTTCCTGGAAATGGTCATCGGGTAATTAACTATTTTGGGCGTATTTTCGTAAAAAGTCTTTTGGTTGAAACAAAGTGAGAGATAACCAGAAGGCGAAGATATATGATTCTCTAATAAATTTCTGTTAGACTCGAGATTTGTTTTGCTACGCATTTAAATCTACCAATAATATGTGCTGGAGAGAGAGAGAATATCCTTGATAGGGTATTGATTAGAAATCTTTATTGCCTTCACCCCCAAACCCCCCCATTCCCTTCTGAATTCCATCCTACCTTCCGTGCCACATGAGAGAGATTAGAGATTTAACGGTGAGCGAAAATACTGCCCATACACACGGAAACCAAAATTCATTCCCTGATGAATGAGCTCTCGAGATTGTGAGCAACGCTTTGAAATTAATCAGTCAGCATTATGGGGATAACGGAATATTCTTTAGGATCGAAAATTAGAGCAGTTACGTGTAAGCTCGCAGCAGTTTTAATTTCTTAGCCTGTACTTTCGCTACCATGGAAAATTTGATGACTTTATTTTTTTAACATATTTTTCCCTCCACAAACCTATTTTTGTTAATTCAAGACATCAGATTAAGTTAGTTATCCGACGCGTGTGATACCCTCTGCTCTTACAAAATTGTGGTATCTTTCCATCCCCTTTCCGTCGCGTCTGGACCATTTGATCCGTAATAATGAACGGATATCCCATGGAAAGCTACAAGTTCGATTTATCAATGCTTGAGTGTGCTGCAGAGTATTTGGAAACGGTAAAATCCTCTTTAAAAGATGACATACGCTTGATTTCGCCCAGAAGTTTATTTTGTGCCATCCGGGTCTAGGGGTGTCGCACCGTCAAGTGGTGTTGTGGTGCTGTATATCTGGGTCGTGTAGAATTGTAATAATTCCGTACCATGAAAAGCTGACCGAGTGAGCGGTTTTTTTTAAGACTGAATAAATTCCACCAAGTTAGTTGACCAGCCATTTTTGGAAAATTACGGGCCTCTTTTTCTAATATGCTGAAATGTAAATCTTCACCTAAGATACATTTCATAATATACTACGCTTTACTGTTTCAAGCATTAAGTTTTACAGGTCTTAATAACAAAGGTTTCCCATAATCATGGGTATGTTTCCGAAACGAACAAGTTTTCTTTGTTCTTACGAGCAGAAAGCACGGCGGGCAGTAAGCGCAGTACTCTGGTGACTCTCGGCGATATTTTTATTGCCGTACTTTAATAGTTTCGAGGAAGGTATAATTCTAGATAGAAGTATCCATTTCTTTTCTCGTCATTTATTGTTTCTCTTTAATGGATTTTGTTTATAGAACCAATTCGAATATTTAATAATGGGGAGGCATGAGGTTTTAAATTGTTTATGTTCATGGTATTTCTCGGTAATATTTAACCAAAAACGCTACACTCCGTAGGATATTAGGATGTTAAATTATGATGTCGTAAAGTTTGGAGTTTCTGAAATCCAAGACCTCGGCCTAATGGTGAAGAATGTCTGTACCGTAACCTGTGATTAGTTAAAGACTCGGAAAATGTGAGGAACTCGACCATCTCAGAGCCGGATAGCTCGCTGGGGTTATGAGATTGTAGAAGGTAGGTAGTATGCAGGCCCTACGAAGTTTAAATGAGCTAAAATACGAAATAATCCGAGAAATGAAACTTCAAATAGATCCCTTCAGAATTTTCAAGTCAGCGAAACTAAATGTTTTCGTTAGCAGATGTCTTGCGCGAGTGTTCTTTCGATTATTATGGCAATCTCCGGGGCAAATGGTATAAGACTCCGCCGTTATAGATTTTTTTTATGCAAGGACGTGTCCAGTAATGTATTCGTAGTTGGGGAGTACCCTCGCGTGCCCAATTAAATAATAATCCTGCATTAATTAAAGCATTTTTTCCCGCCAAACCGGTTCAGTGAGCAACATTGTTGAATCTAAGTACGTGGGGTGAAAACGCACTTAAGCCATACCTTGTTTTACATTTGTGTAGATCTCTGTGGAAGGTCAGGGTTTTGACTTATATTAATCTCGAATCGAATAACATCGCGTTGGCTATGCCGGTGTTCTGGCTTCTCATCCAGAGGATATGTCAGTTGAAGTACACCATACTTCAAACGGTCCACAGTAGACTAATACCAACCTTGTGGTTCTCTCCACCCTTCCCCATTCACTGAAAAAATAACCCATTCCAAATTACCTAACTTATCTCTGATGGCGCAAGTGACTTCAGGTCGCCTTCCTTTAGGATTGTTACTACGCAGCTTGACAATAATCAGTCGGCCAAATTCAACCCATTGGTTTGAAGACTGCGGTTTTTCCTTGCCACTTCAATCTTGAAAGCATTCGGTAAACACCCTCTACTAAGACTGGGGTACGAGGGATCCCAGTGGTTTTTAGCAGCTTTCTTGAGCACTGGTATTCGACAATAATCTTAGAATGCATACTTGTTACCATATGATCCCAGTAGCTTGCGAGATATTCCACAGTAAGTTATATAAGATATCGGAGTGATGCGAGAAAATCGGGCTTGAACTAAACCTATAAAAATGTGCAGTCTTAGAATAAAAGATAAAAGGATGCATGAGGAAATTGAAAAGCTCAGAGCAAGTCTAGTACGAAGGTTTATCATCAAATTTAAATCTTTCGTGGGGTGCTTACGCAAGAAGAAATGCTTCATTCTTAGAGACGCGGATGAATTACGCGAATGGTAGGCAAGGGTAATATTTTAGGGTACGAGGTGAATACGTATATGAGGTACATAGGAGAAACTGTTAATTAAGGAAATCGAAAAAAATTAGGGAAAAAATCCACAATTTTTCAAAGCTTACTTGGATAAAACTGTGCATGGCGGTTGTTTTCTGTAGTAATTAGAATGGGATATCTCTTTCATTTAAAACGGATGCACAAAAGACTAAGGCTTTAAAAAAGGCAAGTGATTACAGAGTCCACTTGCTGGCCCAAGATAATTGTAATGGCCCCACATGATAGGCATGCACTGGCACTGACAGATTCCAATACTAATTTTTGCTCAAACGATACGAAATGATCACAAACTGAACTTAGTCACTATTAGAGTGATGACTTTAAAAACTAAATTAGTATTTTTACTCGAAAACCTATTGTATGAACAGGTAAATACGCGTTATCATATTCATCATCATAATTATTGCAAGGCTAAGTAAGTTAAAGTACATTCGAGTAAATTGATGAACATTTTAGGAACAATTAAATTAACAATTAAAGAAGCCCTTTGAGCTTGATGAAAGCTTAAAATCTATTACATTCAAGTCGGAGACTTATTTCTTGCTCAAGGTTCCCGTGCACTTCCTGAAAAAAGCAGTGAAGTTGTAAAATTCTTAACTATAGTTTATAATTTTTAAATATATTTGAATGTTTGGGCAGATTGATATTCGCCTCATTCTAGAACAATTATTTCTTTCAATTATGAATCAGTCTTGGCAAGTTCCGTTGTACTTCATTTTTTTTATCATTTACGAAACTTACTTTACTCATTTTCACTGCGTTATACTTACGTTATGTTCGAGTGAAGATTTCAGTTCTCTCATTTTGTCGCAAAAATCAGTGGATTGAGTTTTCCTTTTTTGACACAGTAACTCACAAAAATTTAGGATTGAAATCATAGGATGACCTTGAAAATTTACCTTGATAGATTAAAGTAGGTAATGAAAGTTCGTACCATTAAAATTATATGTAATATGTATAATAATAATAATATAAATCACTCCGTTTGCATACTTATACAAATTGAACAGAATAAATGTACAACAAGTTCCTATATAAAAATTTATTAATACATTTTTTCATAAAATTCTCATAAACATGATTGTCTATTCTTCCGCGAGACCCAAAAAGTTTAACGCTAATGAGCCGAATCCTGGGTGATGCCATTCAACGACCCATAATAAATTCAAGTGGAGGATTCCAATTTCTAATCCAAATTCTCTTTGCTAGAACTACGTCGGAAACAGAATAGTGTCATGTGGAAGGCCACTTATGGGTCCCCTTATAACCCTTAATATGTGAATCTCGCATGCCTCTCTGCTAGTTTTTTGGGCAAGCCCTCCTACATTTCTTATCAAAAACGACCTTTGGGTTGACTAAGGTGGACTAAGTGTGAAAAGTCAGAACAGAAAGATAATTATGAAATAGCATTCCCCATTTCATAGTTTCGGGTACATCTACATCTACATAAATACCCTGCGAGCCACCAAAAAAGGTGTGTGGCAGGGGGAATTGCACCATGAGGGAAGGGTAGGGGATGAGGGGGTTGGGGTTATCAAATAGGTGAGGAAAGGTGGGGGAACCTGTAAGAAAAAAAATATAATACATACATGCATGCATATACATATATATATATATATACATATATACAAATTATATATGTATGCATATATATACATATATATACATAATACATATATATATAATACATGCATACATATATATATATATATGTATATATGCAGGTCGCGGTGGTCTAGCGGGTAGAGCGTTGGACTGCTGACCAGAGGGTCCCGGGTTCGATTCCCGGGCAAGGCACTTTGGGCACCTGCAGCTCCACCCAAGCTAGTTGATTTTTCGGGTACCAGATCTTCCTGGGAAACCATAACCGGCACAGGGAAAGGAACTGGCCCCCCTACCCTGATGTGTGAATATTCACACGCCGTTGGGCTTGGTACATGGGTGAGCTCCACCATCACCTACTAAACCGACCTTCGGGTTGATTACTGTGTTTATATATATATATGTATATATATGTATATATATGTATATATATGTATATATATGTATATATATGTATATATATGTATATATGTATATATATGTATATATATGTATATATATGTATATATGTATATATATGTATATATATGTATATATATGTATATATATGTATATATATGTATATATATGTATATATATGTATATATATGTGTATATATGTGTATATATGTGTATATATGTGTATATATGTGTATATATGTATATATATGTATATATATGTATGTATATGTATATGTATTTATGTATACATGTGTATACATGTGTATACATGTGCATACATGTGTATACATGTGTATACATGTGTATACATGTGTATACATGTGTATACATGTGTATACATGTGTATACATATATATATGTATATATATATGTATATATGTATATACATATATATATATACATTTTAAACCTGTCCGTCTTGCAGTCTCTCTCTAATCTTATATTCGTGATCACTTCGACCGTAATACGTTGGGGTTCGTATTATATCCTTGATGTAATCGGAAAAGGGTCCATCGTTAAATGTTTTTAATAAGTTTAATCTATATTGTAAACGCCGCTGTGTAAGAGAATCCCATCCTAAATATTCTAACAAAGTGGATACGCTGCTGCGTTGGTCATAACAATGTTTGTCAAATCTAGCCCCCCTCCGCTGAACTCGTTCTAATTCCGAAATCAAATTTATATTTTGAGGATCCCATATACTGGCAGCATACTCTAGGTGGGGCCTGACCAAGGCAAGGAAACATCGTTCTTTCACTTTTTCGTCGCATTTACCTAGGGTAAAACATTCAATTCCCTCATTTTCATTATTATTAGTTTTTTCCATTAAATGTTTTCTCGTGTAATATGGGTGGTACCTCTCGGATATGAAAGTAAAAAGACAGTGTGATTATTATCTTAAAACTTCGTATGTGCACCTAGGGATGACGAGCTTAATCCAAGATAAAAATTAGAAAATGATCTTATATAATCTTTAGAGCTTTATCATTGGCATAATTGGTGTCAGTGATTATCATTGATATTATTGATCATTGTATTTTCAAAGATTTTGCTAACGCCCAAGAAAGTTTTAATGCTCCCTTTATTCGAAGATTCAAAATCCTGAACAGGATAACTGCTGCTTACCCTGATAGCCGACACGAATGTGTGTGGTAGGGTAACACGGTTACCGGCCAATGAAGTCATAATCATTTCTAACCTAATTTCTTTGCTCATACTTTTTTAGAAAATCCTCCCAAGTTTTCAGCAACTATTAGTTTGGTATGCGTCATGATAGCCGTAGTTTCATTATTCGCACTTTCCTATTATTGTGAGAAGTTTGGTCTAGGTGGATAATTTGAGGGACGGGGCAATTAACTTCCGCTGTGGACCTAAGCCCATGCTAAAATGACACTAAGAAATATCTAAAATCCTGCTCTTGAAAGTAACTCCCCTCTCGGCTTGGTCTACATGCTACTGGTCGGCTTCATTCCGTCAATATGATTTTCCCCTGCCTCTCCCTCGAAGCCTTTAGCCAAAGCAACAATCTGTCCATTAGGTTTCATTTTATATCTTGTTTTTTTTATTTAAATAGGACACTGAAAGCCAACGCTAGGGTGTATGGCAGTGTGTGATTACACACCAGGCTGCTTTTCACAAAAAATACCCCCCCCCCACCAGCGCGGTCGGGGAATGTTAAACTGATCCCTTAACGTTCGTGGGAAAAATAAAATCTTAAATCTTTTTGTTCTACATACAATTAATCTCCCTAATTTCATTAACATGTTCTCTCTTGCCGTGGTACGGTGAGGCTAATAATACATTTTTTTAAATCACCGCTAGGGAGACATCCTTCTAATGTATGCAATAGATATACTCTGTAATTTACCCTTCACTCCGTGAGCGATTCCCGAGCTAGATCCCCCAAATAATTTTGTTGCGCTATTCAGTTTGTCATAACATTTCACAAGTCTAGTTCCTCTGCGCTGAACGTTTTCCGAAAAGGTTGGAATAATCATGCGTCCCAGCTGGTGCGATCGCAAGTGGTGCGGAGGGGTGGCGTGGTGATGTCAGGTAACACCCCCCCGCCTCCCCCTTTTCTCGCGTCCGTCCGCGGGGGAACGACGCGCTCTGCGGGCGGGACCATCGAGCCCGCACCCGTCTCCGGCGACCGCCCGCCCGTCCCCGGGGACCCGCCGCCCTCTCGCCGTGAACCCCCGGGTTGCTCACCCCCGTCTCGCCGAGCTGCACCTGTTGACCGAGGACGTCGGGACCTCCCTCCGGCGCCCCGCCGGCAGCCGCCCGTTACTATCCGCCGCGCTCATCTGCCGAAGGACGTCCGCGAGCGTCCCACCCCCCCCACTCCCCGCCGCCCGACTCGTCCTTTTAAACCCGACCGGCAAGGGGCGGGCGGCCGCGGGAAGTCACGCTCGATGCGTGTGCGTCGTCTGTTTTACTTTGCGCTATTGTCCACGGCGGGCGCGCTGTGCGGAGCACTCACTCCCCCCCGCCCCTGCTAGTGTGGTGTCCGTGTTGTCTCGCTGGAGGATTCCTGTCCCCGTCCCCAGGATGGTCGGTGTTCCTCGGTCCCTCCCTATCCGGAACATTCATTCAGAACACCTGAAAAATATCCATCAAACGAAAGGGAACGTACTTTTCCACGGAATTTATTTTGTTTAGTACAACTCATTTCATCATGAAACGGCATCAGGTAGAAAATTGAATTGAATTGTGATGGATTGGAGTGAGTTGTAGCTCAGATGGAACCAAGTTATTTTGTCGGAACCAGTGACCAATAGGATTTGAAATTGTATTAATTCTGAGGGAGAAGTGGGCGATTGGGGGACGACAAGAAATTGAGGGCGTGATAAAATGTGGGGAAGGAGGTTGTGATCAATGAGGGGTGATTTCATTTGATTTTTGGAAAAAAACACAACTTCCACAAAGTGAAACCTGATCCTGTAAGGTTTACCTGAAAAATACTTCCTTTCTGGTGGAAATTCCTGGAATTGCGGTAAATAATGCACCGTCGAAATACTTTATTCCAGGAGGAAATAAGATATATCGTATTTTGCCGTTTTAGAGATACTCTAATGGTATTATCCGACTCGCTTTGTTTGCCAAACTCGCAATGTCTTTTTTTTACGTGTTGCATCTCATATGTTTGCTTTAGTGAGGAAACTATAGTATTACCTTTGCCAATAGTATCTTATTGACAAGAGGAGCACCAGGAGTGGGGCATGCACACTTCATATATTTGGCTTTTCGTGCGTTTCTGACATGCCCTATTTTCCCTTTTGGTAATCCGGTATTTTAAACCAACGGATGATGTTTGATACATGGAAATTCCATCCATATAAAAAGGGTGGGAGGAAGGGAAGGCATTGATAAATTAAACCGCTTCGGTGTTCTTTCGCCCTCCTGTCTCTCGGTGTTTAACCTACTAATGCCTATGCTAAATGTTTTCGTTAAAACTGGTAAGCAATCATTTATTCACCAAACTATTGCGTATCTCTAACAAGTAGTGTAGACAGTTGCCTTCTCCTTGCACCAAAAATTGAAATCAACTCATCAACAGCACATTATCTGCTTGCAGTTAAATAAATAAGTTAATTATTTATGAAATGATTCACTAGTTTAAGTAGTCGTTTTGCATTTTGGTTTTACAAACGTAAT
The DNA here is from genome assembly GCA_037158775.1 of Hetaerina titia. NCBI lineage: Eukaryota > Metazoa > Arthropoda > Insecta > Odonata > Calopterygidae > Hetaerina > Hetaerina titia. Next base: position 46,074,712 of record CM073779.1, on the reverse strand, counting down.
TAACCCTGGAAGATGTCTGATATTATTTCAATAGAGGGCTTATTTTTATCACGCTTCATAAGTTCTTAATTCCGGAAACATTTTAAACTTGTCTCCAAATTGAATTTGTCTATCTAAAATTTGTTTATTTGAGTGTTTGTATTTGTCTTTGTTATGTAAATGTTAAAAAATAGTCTGATGTAAATGCCGAAATGCTGTTTTAGGATTAATGATAAATAATGTTAAAATTCATTGGAAATATCTGGCCTCTTCTATGGCTTGTCTTTGGAGTAGATATCAAAGGATAACGACGGACAGTGCAAGTTTGAACTGCATATAATACTTAAGATTTTTTCTAAAATATTTCTGATATACTATTGCGTTTTAGCATTGTCATGTGATATCTTCCTCTGATAATGCTCCTGACTTCAATTTTTCAAACGGAAACATGATTATTGTAAAATTTGGGCACTATGCACTAGGCACAGACTCAACATTATACATGACATCTTCATTGCAATTGCGTCCATTAACACCAGTAGAGAAGATAAAACTCATCTCCTTAATGCATGTTGGAAAAAAATGCCTGAAAACTATTATGCAAATATCGAACGAAACATTATCCCTGAATTTGTGTATATTCTAAATATCGTTTTTATTAATGAGTATCACCTAAATAAATGTGTAGCTCACATTTCTGAGTGATTAAGGAACAAATAAAACTTGGGGAGATTGGAACACTAATCAAGGGTCAATAACGTATTGGTGGCATGCTGAGTGATGCGACAGACCGCCATCAATGTATGGTGGCGGTCTGTTGTATGACTTGTAGATAGTTATTGTTATCCCTTCCCGTGTAGTGTATCTGAAAACTTCTATTACGTTTAAAAAATTTAACACTTATTTAAAACTAAGTTTCCTGCACACACACATTTGTGTGCATCACTATCCACGTCATTTTCAGACTTGAAGTGGATGTTTGTTCCCTTTTTATCTCCCCCAAAACATCCTCTCTCTTCCTCCTAGCCATTTCCACCTGGTGCTTGAACCCCCTGCCACGCACCTTTTTGGTGGATCGCTGGGTATATATCTAGATGGGTATGTACCTATATGTGCATGTCATCTGTAGATTGGGATTGGTGTTTAGAGGGGATAGAGCTCCGACAACTCCTCTATTTGCATCGCGAACACTGCATTCCCGAGCCATTACGTCGAAGGCCCTCAATTTAAGTCATTTAATAAATCAGTGGAGAGTTATTGTAACAGATAAATATAATCCTTTCCGTTTATTTTTTCTTATTCCGTGACTATCGCAGATCTTGTAGTAATTGTTTGACGCTTTTTGTACTTTTAGACAAAAGTTTCATTAATTTGGTGGTCGTCCGCTGTATTTGGTTCGATTTTGTAATCAATGTTTTTTTAGTTGGATGCCTATACTCCACGGTGGCCAAAAAAATAGCGTCTCATTTCCTTTGTCGTAGCCGAATGTTCCAACTATATGTTTGGCGAATTCCAGGTTCTGTAGGAACCCTCTGCAAACAGTACGCATGTGTTCTCCCCGCGCACGATCCAATGTGATCGTGAAACCCAAGCATTTGACGTAGTCTAAAACGTTCGCCCGAACAAGTCTTTGTGTGCAAGTCGGTAATGTGTTGTAGTGTTCTTTCAATTTTTAGAGCAGTACATAATCGCGCCTTTCTAAACATTTAAATCCAAAAATCGATAAGATAATCTGTACTTAACAAGTAATCTGTACATTTCAAATATTTCTTGCAATCTGGATACAAAGCGAATCGTTCATATTTTTCGAACATACTTGTAGTACATTTGATTAATTATAATCATGAATAGCAATCGTGATCGTGGCACGAGCCCTTATTAATAAAATGAGCAACTATCTAACGTGAACGAGCTACGATCAAAATAGTTCGTGAACTTGACGTATCACATGATACTTTTGGGTCATCCTCCGAAAGCCTATGGTATATGGGTACCTTGAGACCCAGGATCGGTATCATATTTCCTGATACACAAGCTTTAGTTAACTTCTTACGGTGAACATCTTTATCTTCTCCATGTAAGTCACATTCCTCAATCGATGTAGAAACATGCTTCAGATATACTTTATTCTTTTAACCATAATTTTTTTATTATTTTCATGCAACTGCCTAGAAAATGACTGTCCTAAGAATAACTGTAACAATTCATGACGTTCTCCTTTTTCTTAGTAGCACCAGGTAAATAAAATCAAAACATTCTTCGATAAAGTGCTGGATTGAATGGTTTTTGAATAATACAGACGTCTTTTCGACTCCGGTCTCGTATATTAAATGTTCCATGTAATTGTCAGCTTCCTCAGATCCAGACAAGTGTGTCCCGTTTACTTATCCTCAAAACTACTCCTTAACATCACCCCCCTTCGCTATGAGATTTTTCTTTCTTCCAAAACGGCGTCTCGGCATGAAGGAACAATATGCGGTTGTGTGCGAAACCTCATTTTCTACGCTAAAGTTGACGCAAAGATAATTAAGCAAGTAAACCTACAATTCAACAATTTCAGAGCGTAAAACACATTCGCCTTTTTTACACTCTGAAATTGTTATATTGAAATGCATATTAGCGGATGACTGCGTTATATGTTAATATTGCGGCATCTCCCGCAGTTTCTTGGAATCGGTAAACCTACCTTTCCGTGCTCTCACTTCACGGGATCCAAGAAATCTTTACCTTCTTGAAGACAATTTGACATTGAAACATGTTTAATGTCGAAAACGTCAAACAACATAATCCCATGATATTCTGCGTAAACGGTGTCCTGTGTTACTTCCCTTTCATTAATCTTAATATTAATCAAAATGCAAACCTTTATCGACAAATCTACCTTCATTTTTATTTTATGTGCGGATATATATTCATCATCATCTTGGTGTGATGAGATATGCAAATATATCAGAAGAATCACCAACCAAATTGTCAGATTTTTTTGTGATAGAAACTATGCATTTCCGCAAATATTATAGACCACATGATTAATCTCGGTATGTTGGCTCGTTCTCGTTCTTTCTCCATTTTGCATGTAACATGTCTCGTTGAATCGTTGCTTAGAAATTTCCCCAGGACGTAGAGTTAGCTGGATTTCTCAGCAGCTCACATTGGCGGTGGTGGGGCCGGGTGAGGGACCTGGGGGAAGGAGTAGATGCGGTGGGGGTGTGCGACTTGTAAATATCATGAGCGCCTCCTTTCGCCCATTAGCTACACGTCTGCGTCCGCAGCGTATCATCCGGAAATGCAAACGGCCTTGTAACCTAAAGAACAATGGGTCAGCAGGCGAAGAAAGTGTTGGATCCACTTTGGAGGAGCGAGGGGGAGAACGGGAGGGGTGGGGTACCCTGGTTAGTCCACACATCACTAACGGAGCGCACTAACGCTAGTAACGCAATTATGAAAAAATAAAGCTGGCAACTCAGGTCGGCCGACACGTTGGGAAGTGAAAGGACTCGCTCCCCAGCTTGACTGCCCGCCCGGTGTGCATACGTCTGCTTGAGTTGTTTTGTAATGGAAAACTATTGAGAATTACCGTGCCTTGGTCGTCGATGCATAATCGTGATGATTGCTACGATGAATATGTCGAGCGATGGACCCGCCTTCATGGTGACCCGACTTCACCCCAATTGATGGGCGAGTCCATACCGTCCCGGTGGGGGTGAGACCCACCACCAGCGGACATTTGACATAAGGGTGATGGTGGGTGATTTGAATGTATTCGTGAATAGCAGTAGTTATTAGAGGAGGCGACCGACTGTAATTTGCCCCATAAGGGATGGATAGGCGAGGGTTATTCGGTATGGATACGATATTCACGGAATGGAGGGATGTGACGATGGACCTGACGTCGGGGTCAGCCTACTCTTAATGAAGGCGCCAATGGGCTAGCAACTTAACTTCCCATCCGACGGACGGCGTACGCAACTCCAATAATTTAATACACACGATTGCGAATTGTGGAAATATCGTGAAGATTCGTCACGACGGACGGATGATGGAACTATGTATCTATCCCCGTGAATGAGTCAGGGGATCTGGCTTGGATATTAAGTATCCCATACAGTTTCTCGTCACCGTTTCCTTGTAAATGCAAATTTCAGGTGCTCGCCAAAGGTTAACTTCTGTCGATAATGATGGACAGAAATTCGAGTTTTTCGCTCTCGAGATTCTGTGAATGTGTAACGGGGTGTGAGAGGAACGGAATTTTACTGTGTTCCCGTCTCCAGCAATTGGATTATCGCGGGATGTCCCGGGTGAGGGTGCGGACACGTGTGGGCGACGCCGAAAGCGCCCACCGACACACGGTCAAGTGCAATGTGTCGCGTTGGGAGCACTGAAAGGTGGGTGGGTGCTGAGGTAGTGCGCGCGCGCGCTCTTGTGTGTGTGTGTGTGATATAAGCGGTGCTTTCATGCGCGGTCTTCGGAAGCCCTCGCGGGTTCAGCGGTGCGCGGGTATCGAGGCCCGCACGCCGAGGTTGCCGCCGCCGCCAGCGAGGCGCGACGTGGAGGCTCCCCGTCTCCGGGGAGCGGCGTCCGGCCTTCCGAAGCCCTGCAAGGTCGCCGCCTCCGACCCAACTTACGGTTTCCTCGCCCTTTGTGCCCACGCCAATCTTATTCCATGCTCTTCTCTCCCCCTACCCCTCTCTTTTTCTCCTGCATCTTTTTTCATCCTCCACAATGTTTTCCCACCTGGAACGTTCCGCGGAGCTTGGAACGTTGAGGAAGTCGATCGTTCTTGAAAGGAAAGGGAAGCCCGCGTCGGCATTGTTAGTGGGTTAGACGGTTGAAAATGACTTCGGCGGCGGTCGTGCTTGATATATAAAATGATAATTTCTTCTAGTTCAGCTTGTAACTGTAAGAGCGTTTTTTGATGGAGTAGAATTGAGAAAGTGACTTGAATTTACGCGTCAAAAGGGAAGCAAATAGGGAATGTACGCTCGCCGAGGCGAAATGGTTTATGTGAGTAAAAATTAGTAAGGCGTCACCAGGAGCCCCAACACCCATCCCTCCCACGGGGAAGGGATAGGGTTTTGGGGAGGCGAAAGTGGCACCGGGGTGTGCCTAAGGGAGCAGGTATTAGAGTAGGAAATGTTCTGGGCAGAGTACAGCCAACGAGGTTTTCATTTTTTAAAATTTATATAGCACCCCGCAAGGCACCATTGTATGGCGGGGGGAATTAAACACCAGAGGACTTCTGGCTCCAAATACTTAACTTTCCCCCCGCGGTCAGACAACGTTACTCTTGTCCTTGATCGTTCGTAGATAAAATGGCACTTTAAATATATCTGTTCTACACTTACTCTCTTAATTTTATTTACACGAACTACCATGCCGATTACGATGGGGCTAATAATACATTTAAAACATCATTCGCCAAAGACACCCCCCTTCAAATTTATGCAAAGATTTTTATCTCTAATTCAACCTTCCTTCCCCGACTGAGTCCAAAAATAGTTCCATTAATTATGTTGTTGGGATACTAAGTTTATAATAAAATGTTTTACAAATCTAGCTCCTCTACGCTGCACGCGATCGAAGTCGACAATCAATTCAACTTACCTGGGGTTCCCATTTATGCTAGCAGCATGCATATTTTTAAAAATTGGTCTAACGCATGAAGGAGAACATTTGTCTCGAACGTTTTCATCACATTTTCTTCGTGCTCTTCCAATAATTCATATTTTTTTGTTAGCTTGTCCATATGTTCCCCATATTCCACGCATCCGAATATTCCGATCGAAATGCCACTACCAATTGAAGACGGACTCTGGCTCCGTCTGTCTTATGTCAAGCAGGAGAAGTTTCCACGACGGGAACGACTCAAATCACAGCAGTATGAAAATCTCCGCCAAAGCCAGGACATATTGTTCAACCGTCAACGGAATGATACCAAATAATTTTTTTAACAAAGAAAAAATATATATGCTCTGGTAGAGTCGACGAATGTTGCAATTGTTCGAAACGCCGCGGGAAAATGTTCAAAATCATTTTAAGCCTTTTAGCAAATGGTACTTTTGCGAGTAATAATATTCCCTTAAAATCCAAGGTAATCGATTCTAACCACCGGCAGTGGCTCAAGCAATGGCTGGCCTCCCATGGACGATTTCGTGGTGACGTGAACAAATGATTACCATCCCCCGTTTTGTAAAGTAAGGGGAGAGATCGTTGACGATGGGGGGATAACCTGCACACCTTTAAGTTTTAAAATATTATTTAATATTTAGGTCAATGATAAAGAAACTATTCTTAGTTTTTATCGAATATTTCTGAGAGAATTCATCATCCGGAGTTGTTTTTATGGATTATATTCACTTCTAACCGAATGTCATGTACGGAGAGAGAAAAACTTGTTAAAGGTAGTGGACAATAGTGAATTTTAGCAATCAGTAATTTGAGTTACATGGCCGATTTATTTACATGGCGTTTCAATTTGCAACTAAACTATAAACATGTAAAATCGGACATGCCATGTATGAAGAGTCGTAATTGTACAAGTGCCATACAGATGTGAATCGGCATTTTGTACTAAATTGGTTAAAATACGCGCACCATTATTTTTTACAATTAATGGAACATTTACTGCTCTAAAAAACTTACTGGCGTTAATTATGTAGACTACTAGAGAGCACCGGTACTTAAACTTTTAGCCTCGCCATGTGGCGGATTCTCTTGAGTATATAAAAAGGATTCATTTGTATTTTATAAATGTTCAGTGTTCTTTATCTCATTAATATTAATCTGTAAAAATCCGAGTGACTCGCAAAATGGTCTGAAGTGACAACGTAAGTGTAAAGGCATTAATTCTCTTTGAATCAGTCGCAGGGACTATTAAGGTGGCTTGGGAATCCTGGGGATTAGTATTGCTAGCAGATTAAGCCACCTACGGAGAGGAGCATTCTGATTGTGAAACCTTCTCCCTCAGTGTTTCGAGCAATTATAATTCTAGTCGGCGGTATTGGGGTTTATTTCCTTGTTCTCTCTCCAAAATTTTCATCGTCCATTTTCACGTATCCAAGGATGGTTACTAGAAATTTTCCTTTGGTTTTAGTGGCGAATTTTCATTATGCTGCTCTATTCTTGTCGCGTTACTCCCATCTGCCGTCCCCCCCCCCACAGCACGAGCGGCGAGGGATCCTGATGATGGGTCGTGCCATCGAGGGTGGCCTGGGGGGGGGGGGGGAAGGGAGGTTGCGCGGAAGGCGGAGGGGCGTGGTGAGTTGAATCGCTGTCCTTGGAATGTTAAATTAAATCTCTTCCTAGTTTTTTTTCCGAAATCGTGCGCAAATGGACAAGTTTGCACGTCTCCCTCGGTATTCGTCGGGAGGAATTGAGGCGTTGGGAAGGTCGAAATGTCTTCGCCCCGAAGTTTCCTCTAGCGAGGCATCGTTGTAAAAACAATTGACACTCCCGGGTAGCGTTGCTATGGGTAAATGCGCACGGATTCAGTGATCCAGGAAGGCAAAGGCGCGTGAAACTTGGACAACCGCGTTATCGAAATTTAAGCTTGAAGGCTATGTATCGAATCCAAATGGATGGCTTGAAAATGATGCCTGCAGTGCAGTTACTTTTCTTTTTGAGTTTGAAATTACTTTTTCCGTTGAAAGCAGTTGGTCGCGTATTCTCGTGACCACGTTTTTCACTGCTTTCACAAATATCTATATCTGACAGTTCAAATTCCACTAACCTAATACTTCTGTCTGGACACCGAAGAGCTCTTCATAAGATAACAATTAATTTGAAAAAATATAAAAACGGATGTTTTAAATTCCTAGTGGATTCTTCCTTATTTGAATTCGCTAGAGCAGAATTGAATCTAGTGTCTATAAAATAATATAGACCGGAGATTTTCATAAAGTTCCCGTGCGTATATTTCATTATTTCATAGATTTTATCCCTTTCTCATTGTATTCCACGCTGATACGGCGAGCTTTTGACTTCCCTCTTCACCTCTCTTGCCTTGGGCTCCTTTCGGAGTTATCGTATCAGCGGATGTCGTCTAAATTGTCCCGTGGTGAATTTTCCTAAACTGAAGGGTGGTTAATTTTTTTAACCAAAGAGAAAGGTGGTGTTTATAATTTTTTAGAGCGATGCTGAATTTTTCAGGTTTTATATTTCGTGCTTATGGGTTTTTTTTGGATTTATCTTTATGGATTGCTTTAATATTGTCGGTAATTAGTGTTATTCAAAAAGTGTTTTTAGGTAAAATTTAATCTCCTCTTGTAACAATAATTTCATTCCGTTCTTCATCATTCACCTGCTGAGGTGGTATATGGTGTAGTCGCTTCCCGTGATGATCCTGGGCGTTACTTAGGGGCTACCCTCAATCATGGCCTCTCCCGAGTAAAACATACACGGGGAAGATGAGGACAAGTTAACAAAATAAATTTGGACTTACTGGAAGAGTATTGGGGAAATGTCGAAAAGGTTAAAGAGAAATGTTATCTTTCGCTCGTTATGAATATGAATAGAATATGCTGCTAGTGTATTGGATCCACATGAAATTGGATTGTTTGGCATTGTGGATCGCGTGCAACGTAGAGGAGCTAGATTTGTACAAGGTGATTGTAATAAACTAAGGTATCAAAATTATTAGAATAGCTAGTTTGTAATTTAACCTTCGCTTTGTAAGTAATTCCCAGAGTAAATCTCTTTCATAAAGTTGAAGGATGTCTCTCTAACAATAATATTGAAATTGTATATAATTGTACTCTGGTAAGATATCATGTAAAAAAGCTAGAGAGAGCATAAGTGTAGAACAAATGCATGATTTCATTTTTCCTAAGATCGATACGGGTCTGATTGTGTCAAGGGTAGTCTGGTGTGTAATCACCCCCTGCCACACCTTACTGTGTTTGCTTGCAAGGTACTTAAATCTAAATCTTATAAAAATTGTCTGAAATGAGGGAATTATTATTCACCCAAAAATACAGGGATGAACATGATACTCGGCAGTGCTAATATCCTAAGCCATCGGGCATTGTGCGAAACGTGGTGATTGACAATATTTCGTGGAAATCTTTAATAGGTGGGATATCAAAAAGACATAATTACATGCAGCTAATGTCGAGGTACACTCCTTATGAATACAAATTTATGTTACAAATAATAAGCCGCTTTCAGTACCAAATCTAGGAATTATTTGCAGAAAAGAACTGGGCGTCGCATTTGACTATACAATAATGTTACCTACGCTAAGGCCTTAAAATAAGGAGGGAGGGGGAGGGAGGGAGTGAGAGGATCCTTTCCGCTGTAGGACTCAAGAGCTAGGATTTACCAATCCATATGCGAGTAGATATACGGGTGATAAATTTGGGGCAGGTCGGTTAACTCCCTTTGCCCACTACACGGCGCACCTCCCCCCCTTCGAACCCCCAAATACACGAACTTGACCATGATTTATTTGGCATGCATTTCAGCGAGTTAGTTTTCCCTATCAAAAATCTTGATAACATTAAACAAAAACATAAACAGCGATCCTCTGTAAACCCTTATACAACAGTGATATTACCAGTTGTATACCTGTTTTATATGACTGTGAATTAACAACTATTGATACGAATTCTTGCATAGAGTACACTTAGCATTATAATCCCTTGGTTGATAATAAAATTGGCCTCTGATAATTCTCTAAGACATAATTCGATTCTTACCACGCACGTTAATATTGGTATAATATTTGCTAAGTGCTGTCAAATATTTTTGTCAATTTCTTACTTAATACGTGTAGCTTCTTACCTAAAGCGGTCGGAGCCTGCTTTCTTCATACAGTGCCGTCCTTGTGCGGAAGTCTGTGTATTTAATAAAATCTACAGATAAACGTAAAATTCGCCTCGAGGTCATGTGGCAGGGGGTCCCAGTGGTTTATAGCACGGCAGATGTAAGTATATGGCCATGTTTGACAGTCCATTTTCTTTGTCTGAGATTAGTTCATACTGTCGAACATAGTTTCGAGCTACCGAGTGCAGTAAGTAATGTTCGAGGAACTGTCAAACCGTGAATCGGTACTGGAGCGCCGTCTACGCCGTGTGGCGGCCGGCCATCGGTTCCCTGGCGACGCATCCCGTCGCCCGACTCCCCTGGCGCCCTCTCTTGCCACCAAACTCCTAACCCCTCCCCAGTTGCACCCTCACTGCGAGCCCTTAAATGGGGATAATGAATGCGCGTCAGGACGGCACTTTTTACCTTCCGAAGGGTTGCTAATGTGCGGTCTCTTCCGTATTCGTTTTCACGTTAAGGCCGACGAGGCCTTGACTCGTGGCGGAAGGGGGGGGCGAGGCTCAAGCAGGGTACGGTTGGGGAGGAAAAGGGGGGAGGATGATGCGAAGGAGGCGCGCGAGGAGTGTAGTGGAGGAGGGGATATTCCGTTTTCCGACACCTTTAATGCCGTGAGCCGTAATGAGCGGCGCGCACGTAGCGGTTAAATGGAGGGGGGATGTGGGAGGGTCGCTCGGCGGGTCCTCGCCTGTCGGAGTGGGCGGACGCCGCCCCCCCTCTCCCCCGAATCCCCTCTCTTCTTACCCCGATCCGGAGGAGGGTGATGCGCACTTCTTTTCTGTCCCGGCGACCTTCGACTTTCACTTTCTTCTCCTTCCCCAACTCGACCCCCTCCCACCCTCCCTCGCTTACGTTTTCTCTCTTTCTCCCCTTGCCTACCTCCTTCCCATTACTCTAACACCCCTTCATCTACCCCCACTCTCCCCCAGTATATAGTATCTAACTCCTTCCATCCCAATCCATCCCTCCACCTCCCCCTAACTCTTTTCCCTATCCGCGCCAATCTTCTTCCCCCCTTCCTGTATCCCCTCTCCTTCTTTTTCTATCCCTCTTTTTCTATCCCTCTTTTTCTATTCCTCTTTTTCTATCCCTCTTTTTCTATTCCTCTTTTTCTATCCCTCTCCCTCTTTCTCTGTCTGTCCCTCTTTCTCTCTCTCTCCCTCCCTCTTTCTATCCCTCCCTCTTTTTCTCCCGCACTTCCGAATTAATGGATGTTGTTTTCCAAATCCATCTCACTCATTTTAAGCGGAGCTCCACAGGCGGCCGTCTTCCACTCTCACTTCCCCCTTCCACCTCTTTTTTTCACTTTCCCCCTGTGCTTCTCGCCGCTCTCTCCCTCTCTCTGCGCCCCTATTTCATCCATAAATACGCTAACCTCTCAATCCTAATCATTATGCGCATCCGTGTGCGCCTGGTCTCATCCCCACTCACCCCTTCAATGTTGCCCCCCCCAATATGAGGCACGGGAGTCAGAAATACCATACTTTCGCGGACCTCCACGCGATTATCGCGTCCCCCCCCCCCTCGCTCACCCCTCTCTCCCCCGGCGTCTTCGGCGTTCAATCTGGCTCTGCCCTGAGTGGATGGACTCCTGTCCCACACATTTCCGCTCGCCGGACCGCGTCGTGCTCGTCTGACTCCCGCACCCTCCTTCCCAATTTCCCCCTCGTTTTCCCTCTCCGGGAGCCCACTCCCTCGCCTCTTAATTTAATGTGCTCCCGCGGAGAATTTAAGTTTCTTTCGCTACTCGTGTCGCTGAAGTTTTTTGGCGAATACTCTCGTTTCAACGTCCACTTGGGGACTGACAAAGAGTACCTCCGTCGATGGCTACCATGCCATATCCCTGAACGAGGTGACACGGAAACCTGTTACCCAACTATATTTCATATCCTCAGTATTAACTAGCCGTTTTCCTTATTTTTGATGGTAAAACACAATGTTTTGCAAAATTGCACAATGACGTTATTTTATGCGGCGATTGTGAACTGTATTTCGCACCTTGTTCGACTAGCAGCTCGTTTCCCGATTTTGTTGGACACTGTGATATATTCGAAGCTTACGTCCCCAGGTAGGCCCATGCACATGTTAGTAGTTTGCCCTCGTTATTGTTCTCGCATAGACACGTGCCGCGTGAGATCGAAGTTTCGAGTCGTGGCGGGATCATTTCAACCATTTTGTGTTGCAAAACCTTAATGGCCCTTGATGACGCAACCTGTCGAAATATCTGAAACTTCACGAGTATCATTTCGCTCGGCGGGTCCAGTAAACACCCGAAAGAATAATACTTCTTCGGTTTTCACGAGCTTATTTTAAAAATATCATAAATAACTTCTAACGGAAAGATATTCCTGCGATGGGCAGACGAATTTATTCACATGTGAAATTTCAACATTATTTCAATTAAATTTTAGGGTTTACGGAAGGCACCACTGACGTCAATGGAGGATTTTTCCTTGAGCGCATTCAATGGTGGTTGATTGGTCGTATCGGGTCCGATGTCTCTCGGCTATTCTTGGACGAGTGCCGATTGAAACTGTTAACATTCCTTCGTCATACGATATAGTCACTCGTATATAATTTTTATTACTTCAAATGAAAGATAAAGAAATTGTAAGGAAAAAGTTAAAGACAAAGAACGAGCATCTTTTGTGGGATAACATATCCGACATCTTGCGACTGCCTCTAAAAGAGTGAGCCTAAACCCCGTCTTCAGTTTTTCTTCGACGTAGGCTACACGATTTAATCTTTGGTTTTTCTTGAACAACAATAATTGCTCCAATACATTTTTCCCCTGTAATAACACTTAGTTTATTCCGTATTCTCCTAATTTCCCCTCTATTCATGTCCACAGAATCTTGAAAATGATCCATGCACAAAGTCAGTTAAATCTTCTGTTATGATATTTTATCTTGTATACTATAGCAAAAATGACCTATTATTAAATAAATCAAGAAAGGCACCACTTAGATGATAAATAGTGTTGACAGAGTACTCGTATATCTGTTTGTCTCACTATTCTATGTTCCGGTAATGTTTTATCTACGCTCCAAATAGCACTCTGTAAGCCACTGCTAAGTGTTTGGCAGGGGAATTCCACGGGAGGCATGCCGAATCGAAGTTCAGTGATATCTAATTTGTATTCACCAATGATTTATAAAATATTTTAGATAATGTTAACCAAAGTTGCATAGATTACGGTATCGGTTTGAACACGCATTATGCGTTTCATTGAGCATGCGAGTAACAAGAACTATTTGCTCTCTATTCCAATCCTACACCCTGGTGGCCACCCTCGTGATGAATGCGTACACCCAAGCACACGTGTTTGTGTCATTAGTGGAGGGAGGCAAGTGCCGGAAACTTATTCAGCATTGGGTTTAATAGACATATCAATTTTTTTCCGCGAAAATTCCATTTTCTATGAAATATCAACGGTGAAGGTGCCCTTACGCCTATATTTATGCATACATACTTGATTACACAAAGCGTTGCTTGAAGAATCCGGTTTCCGTTGAATACCGTTGATTTTCGTAAATATTTTGCCTCTTGAGACTTACACTGGAATGCAAAACATCCTGCATTCGTAGATAATTGTTCTTGGCGAATTGTTTCAACTTAATTTCCACTACTCCCCAATTCAAAAGAAATGTTTGTTGGGTAATGTTTCACAATCCACATCCACTAATCACTAGAAAGCGCGAGGGCGTTAAGTTTGTCTTAATATCACGTTCGGCCTTGTTTTTCTTTCCACTCATACTGCATTCGAAAACAGAGGTTTCCATGATCTTTCTCAATTGTCGGCCTCAACCGGATAAGGTCTCGCGTGCTTTTCCTCCCTCCCTCCCGTTATGCGGCTCTCAGGGAGGAGTGAGGAGTGGTTCCCCTCCATTTCTCTCCATCTCGGTTGGATCCGGCAATTAATCATGCCATCTGCTTTCTTTATGCCTCTCCCATCCCCATCATCCTCTAGCCCATCATCCTCTTCCCCCCGGCGTCCATCCCCATCCGCTCCTCTTTCCGCCTCCCCGCCATCGAAGAAGTCCCCCTCTCTTCACCTCCCTCCGCTATTAACCCCCATCCTCCTGCTCTATCCTCCATTCCCTCCTCCCTCACTTTCTCCCTCTGGAGATTTCTCTCTCCTGTCCAAAAATAAACTCCAATGGTCGGAAGAAGGTGGCCTTGGCCCTGTCCTTGAACCGTTCGCATTTCCACTTGCCGTGGACACGAGAGCAGGCAACCAACTTTAGCTACACGGCGGGGCAGTCTTTCCTCTCCGCGTACATCCAGGCTGCTTCGAACAGAGCCAACTTCCAAGAGGGAGGCGTATCATCATCATCATCATGATGATGAGAATCTCCGCGTAAGCGCAGATCCTCTTGAGCATGTTCGTATTTTCCCGGCTCCTAGGCCGGCCGGAGCGCTCACTGCTCGATCCGTGGATGTTCGACTCCGCGTGTCAACGATTTGGAACAAACCATTCATTCCTCGGAAGTGGGAAGAAAGGGATGTCACCTTTGTCCTCGCGCGTCTACTAGGTCACGTCTGCCTTTCGTCGCCCGTCTGGGTCCCTTTTCCTTTCCATAGACGCGTATGAATCTGGAACCCGCGTGGTGGTTTCTCCGAATCCCTTGTGATGAAAGTCCTTTTTTAGCCCTTCGTTGCCTTCGTCTTAGTTCTTGTGATTGGAGCGAGCGGTCAATAGTTCGTCCTTTGGTTCGCCCTCCCCCCGCAAGGAAGTGTGGCGAGAGGTATCCTGGCACTGGCCAAACGTGTAGAACTATTGTTAGTTCATAGACGCATTTTAATGTATGTTAGCTACTGTTCAAAGACACGTGCACATAAGCACATGATGACCATTATGCACTTGAAGACGAAATTATGGAATATCTAATTGTATATTTAAAGTACCTGTCGACCACTTCGTTTTCAGGTAAGTTATGAGAAACTAAAACACTATCCTGACACCAAACAACTTATTGAGCACATTACTCCATAACCCAACGTTTTACTTACGTACATACATGAGGTCAAAGAATTTCTGTTGTCACTTAATCTGATGTATTTAATATCAATTATTAAGTAGACCTTAGTTAATTAAATAACTTAAGTCTACTTTAATAAAGTTTTAAAAGGGTTGGCAGTGGAAGCTCTTATGCATAAATCAACATTTGTGACAACACATTCAGTAGTAAGTACTTATAGAAATGATTTAAAAGCATCGAATGAAAGTTAATTAACTTTACCATAATAATGATATCAAATGCAAAGTTAATCATTCGCTCAAGTAGGAATAATGATGTATGGGTAAGTACAGTAAAAAAATCGCCTCCTAAACATAGCATCAATGCATACTGACCCTTACCGTCACAAACTTTTACACTCACAAACGTACAATGTTCCACTACGATAACACTGCCTGATTGTAGGGAATTAATTTTTCCATGTAGAAACTCTTTCATGATGGTACTGCACGAATGAGTTAACTCTTATCAGTATGGAAGATCGGTGATGCTTCGATTCGTTCATTCCTCAAACTAATTGACGAAGATTACTATTAATATCATGAAGTACTCAATTAAAGATGTGATTTATATGACCAAAATTATGCATGATACTAGTTATAAATGTTTGTCAAGAACTTTGTCTCTTTTTGCGTACTGCATTAAATGTTCCAAAGTGGAGTAAGCCACCATAGTGCCCGATTGGTCTCATTTTAGCTCTCGTAGAGGTATCATGCCGAAACCAAATAAACTAAGCGGCTACAAGTATCTGTGGCTCTAACAGTCATAAAACATTTATTGATGTGTACCTAGTAATTAAGATTAACATTGACTATCGCGGAGAGTCATCGCCATCGGCCCGAAGTTATTATTTTCGGCACTTAGTTTAGATTTTTTAAGATTGTATATTTTACGAGGGAAATATGAATATTTGAATTTGTCAGTGATGGTGTCCATGTCTTTTATTATATCTTGGCGTTCGAATCCCTCAATGTAATTGAGTAGCCTAATAATTCCCTCGATGTCACATGATAAATCGAGTGGTATGTACCTTTTCGAAAGTCAGTTTTGCCCACTCTTTTCGTAAAACAAGGGGCTCCCAACCTAGTTTCTAACCTAACCTTATTATTCAGCAAGCCGCCGCTAGGGCTTATTAGGTCACCAGCGCCAACGCATGCACAATCACATGCACATCTACACAGATATCATTTTGAACAATCACTCGAACAGAGTTTGTCACCACACAAGAAGCTACATAAATGCGAGAATCCCCGTCGCGCCGTATCTCATCCTGTTGCAGTTAACAACAAATCTAGCCGATTTTCTACGAATCTTTTCCAATTCCTAAATCGCCGTTTCCCCGAAGGACCCCGAATACTTGCCGGGTAATGTAAATGTGGTCGAAGTGAAGTGTAACCTACCCTAAGCGAATAAATTGTTGCTATTTCCCTCATTAAGGTTTGTATTAGTCTTGGTCTTAATAAAAAAATTTGAACGGTTTGCGACCCGGACTGACAAATGCAGCTGTTTTTCCCTGAGAATGCGCCAATACACGCAATACACTTAGACGCAAATCGGCTGGCGTTGGTCAATCTCCAAATCAACTGGATAGTGGTTTGGGTTGTTTGCGTCATTCTGCCAAATGTTCTTGATCCTTGTTTCGAAGGACTAGAAGGATAGACTTTTTATGGCAAATGTTTCAAATGTTTTCAACTTTTATACATATATATACATTCTAAAACATTCTAATCCAGCACGACATTGTTTCGAATTCCTCAAGGGACTTGTGTTGACTCAAGTAACGCCATTCTCAGGAGATCGTTTAACTCGTGTCTCTTGGCTTATTTTGATGAATTGCATGTTTTATTTCCGGTGAAATTCCATATTTTTAATGTAGGAGAAGGATCAAAGCAAATATTGGGGTAGGTGACAAGAATGATGGCGAGAAACTAAGCGAGTTTTTAGAGTAAATGGCACAAGGACAGCTGGAAGATTGGTCACATTTTACTATTTTACTAAGATCGCCAGATGGGAGATTATTAGCAGTTTTCATAATTCATGAAATGAGTTTGTGCTGTTATTGCTGATTTTCCAAAGGCATAAACCATTATATTAGTTTCCTCCTTTGTTCAAGCACAATAGAAAATTGCTGATATCTAGGCACATCATTGTCGGTAGAATATTTTAATTTTAATATTCCGCGTAGTTGTAATATTTTGTTATGAATGCACAGAATAGTTCTCATGACGATGCGAAGGTCTTATTTATTCCATTTTGCGCAACTCTAACGGCAGTTGAACCCAGAGATTTTTTCAACTCCCCCCCCCCCGCCACCCATCCCCCGCATATGAGTAGAGGACTGTTGTTTCCCGTCGTGTTTATGCTGCCTCCGCGTCCTTCAGTCGAGCAAGCGTCTGTCTCTCCTAGGTGAGTGTCGAAGGATGTCCTGGATCTGCCGTTACTTCCGTCACTTGGTCTTCCCATTAAATTTCGACGCCTCCCCCCACCTCCAGCCACGCAGGCCCCTTAAATCCCTCCAGGTCACCTCCGCATAAGAGCCCTCGTTTGTTTTCAAACCACGCGCATCTTTCCCCAAACCGACAACTAGAGTCGACCGTCCGTAGAGTGCGAATTATGGTCCGCGACGCGTCCGGCTTCGACAGTTTTCTTCGTGGCCCATGGCGGGTGTCCCGTCCCCCGGTCAGAATGTGACCTAGGTGGGTTTTTCTTTAGCCGTCTTGAGTGGGCGTCACCATTCACCGTCACCAAACGTCATTTGGACCCATCCCTTTTTTTGGGAAAGGCTTTCGGAAAAGTATAGGACAATTGTGTTTAATGGGTTATCCCAAGAAAATATTAGTAACCTACGGATTCACGTAAATATTTGTAATTGTATCTTAATGGTGTGCTTAACTTTCTTTTCTCGTATGAGCCTTTACCTACCTTCCATGCGAAAGACAACAAAATCACGTAACTTGGTACTAAGGATTTGGGACCCTAACCCTCTTGACAACTCGCCTCGTTTATTGCCATGGCGTGGATGGCGCCGCGGGCCCTGCGGTGGGTAATTGAGAATTGCGAGACCAATCGGTTATCGGACGACCTTGTCATAAGTGTGCCTTGCAGAAGCTCTTTAAGGATTGAACTTCCAAGGCTCTTCGGGTTAATGAAATGTTCGTAATTTGCGATACCGGCGCATTTAAATCCTCCAAAACCTAAGTTGTAAACCATAACGCCTTTTAACGAACATCAGCTTTGAACAATTCTCGTACATGTAATCCACCCATGCTGACAGATCGGAATGATTTCAATCCGCAACTATAAAATTTCACTAAATAGTGAAAAACTTAAGTATTAGTTCCAAATCTGCTTTTTAAAGTACTCAGTGCTTTTTCCAGACATACGAGCGACTCATATGAACGAACCAATCACGTATTTATTTTGTGATTAACCTTAATTTTGTCTTAAGGAAAAAAATCTAGTATTAAAATTCTATGTAACGGTAAAAGGTCTGCTCTGCGTTAGGAGGCAATGTTGTTAAACGGAACAGTCTAGGAGTATTAAATTTATCTCGTAATTAGCGGAGACTGTCGTTGATAAAGTAGCTTAGGAAGAGTAATGGCCGAGTTAGCTGCATCACAGCTGCAACGGTAATTGTGCGATATCCAAACAGTTCTACAGTGTACTTCATCTAGTCGCTGCAAACGTTGTATTATTGGCAGCAATAGAATATATATGATAGTTTAAATTTGAATGTAAAAACTTGAATTCTATCGGGCCATGAATAGCGTCTCATATATTCACGCGATAGAAATGAAACATTTTTTCGACACTAAAAATAATCCTTAATGACAGTTTCTATCATTTGGTATTTAACATTATAATTTTTTTTAATGATCGAATGTAACAGTGCGGGCGCAAAACTTTTCTGCGAGGAAAAGGAATCGAGACGTACGCTCAAAAAGAAGTTTGGGAGTTAAACAGGCTCTCTCTCTCTCTCATTTTCTCTTTTTAACTAATGTGATATCATATCTAAAAATTTTAATTTTAAGTTATCTCGGATTTTGGGTCTTTTTTGCGGTGGGATGGCTTCTTAAGTGGCAGTATGTGCGTTGAACTTGACTCGTGGTGTTTCATTCTATTCTAATATCCAATAACTCAAACCAATCCGTTTCATTTATCTATTGATCATTATTTTACGGTAGCTGTATTTTGTTATGATAGTGTTATTGACATGATTGCATTTATCTTATATTTGCATTTCTCGTACTTATCATAATTACTTTAATTTTACAAAAATAAATTGTTTGTACTGTCGTCCATACATACGAATGATATTCATTTTTCTGTAGTTTAGGAAATTTTTTTTCAAGCAAAATTTTGTGACATATTTATTTCTCATTTTTTTACACAAGAAATGAACAACGGTTGTCAGGAAAATGCTACCAATGACGGAATGCAAAGACACGTATGTACGTAATTTTAAACGACGTGAGTAAAATTCTTTGAAAAATAATTTTTTGGCCTTTTAATATACGGCAGGAGTAAATTTTATCATAAAATGATCCTTGATCGAAATTCGAATACGCTGCCCTAGATTATGTAGCCAAGGGAAGGGGTACAGGCACATGACAATGCAATTTCAGTGATTTTTATTTTCCACGTATCACGGCCATGGTTTCACTGCTGTGTGGCATCATCAGGTGACTTGACTATTCATCGAATTCCAGGGTATGTAAACATTCAGGTAGAGGGCGAGATATACTACATACTCTGGAATGTAATCCCATTGGTCACAGATAGTGAAAAATGAAAATAACATTGTGGAATCGCGGTGTTTTATTTGTCTATCCGATGGAGATATTTTAGTAAGAAACAGCTGAAACAATTTCACATCCGTTGAAGTGAAATGTTATTATTTTCGTAATTGTAACGTGTGTTTTCAATACGCTATATGCGTTATTCGCTGTTTATATGATTAAACCTTCGTGGGATTTTGTTCATGTCCATCTTTGAGAAGAATCTTAGAGTTATTAGTTTGGATTGCTTCCTTTCGATACTTGAATATTTTATAGTCGGTAAATTTAAAATGTTTCGGATTGTAAACCGTGTAGCCGTAAGGTTATTATTATTAAGTAATCTACCGGTTAAGGTAGGGTAAATATCTCGCGGAAACTACTTTATTTCATGTCGTCTCGTTTCAGTTCGGATTCGTGGAAGTCTCAATATTAAAAAAGATTATTCATCGCTCTTATGGAACCGTTGACGAGCCCATGTGGAATTTGGGTTGAGAGCCGCTAAACCTCAGCCCAGTTGTGAGTCACTGACATTTCCAGTTTCTTGCTGGTTTCTGACAAGAATTCTCGGAGCAGCTTCGACATTCGTTTTTGAGTGCCACTAGCTTTGGAAGCATAGGACCCCCGTGCGAAATGAAGTATTCGAATATCAGGCAGTGAGCTGAAACGATTTTTTAACACTGTATACCACTCGGAATGCTCAATCGGCATGAGATACGACGCATTGTCCCAAATGAAGGCTTGTCTCGTGAGTGAATCGTCACGTCGGCGCGTTTGACGATTGGATATCGTAAATCCGCTCCCCCCACCCTCCCTCTTTTTGCCACCCCTCCTTCCCAATGAACGACGCGCATCGTGCTGTACATTTGCTGGCCGCGCGAGGATAATATCCGGCTGAGAACAACACGCTTTTCAGAACAATGCGATTGGTTCCCCTTTGCGCCCACGAGTTTCAGATTTGACGAACCCATCGAGGTTGACGAAAAAGATCTCCAGACTTAAAGGGCGTCATCAATTGTTGGAAGATTGAGCAAATTTATCATCGATTCCGTTTCCAGTAAACGTTTCACATCACGCGACCCGGTTTCAGCGTAATGTCGCCTCTCAAGTGTAAGCGGAAAAGTTTTATTGTCTTTCACAATGATTCCCTCCTCCCCCACCCACTTAACTTGTGTGCGTCTAACCTCGCCGATATATTTTATTTCCTATTCGCGTCCATCACCATCATATATCAGATAAAATGGCGTGATAGTTAAACAGTTACGCATGAAGGTGACATTTTCATTTCGAAACTTGAGTAGTGAAATAAAAAGAAAAGCTGGAATTGGATGTAAAGTTAATATTTTTCGGTGTTCACAATTTTATAAAAAATGCAAATTGAACAGATACAGAGCAATTATCGTTTTTTTTATTCACTCGTATCCCACGCACCCGAGTGGTTAAACTCAATCGGAGGTAGTCTATTCGTATTCGTAACACATACGTATTTGAGGATGCATCCTTGATGTCATATTTTAGGATATTTTTACCCGTTCTCTTTGCTGCAGTCGATGGTCTGTTGTGTGTGTGACATGTATACCACCGCAGCGGCGTGGCAGTCGTCATTTCATCCAATTTTAAAATAAAAATGTGATACGCTCAAAATTCTTTTGCCGCCCTAATTAGTCAGAATTAAAATGATACCATAATTGAAGGTAGAGAATTTATAATTTTGCTTCATAACTTGTAGCTGCTCAATCCCACGATTTTTTCGGCACCACGTGTTCGGGAAAAAATCGGAATTGGGCGGCCGGTACCCGTTTATTGGGAATTTCAATGAATTTTCATGCCTTCTGTTATACCCTTCGAAGTTGTATAGATAGCCACGGAATCGGCATTAAATACCCCGCGATCCACCTAAAAGTTGCGGGGCAAGGGGTGTAAGTACTATGTGGGAAGGGTGTGATAAGGAAGGATATGGGAGAGGAAGAGGGAAAGTATTCATTAAAAATCTGTCAAATAACGTGAAAATTTGTGTGTATAATGGAGAAAGACTAAATTCAAAACAAGGGTTAAGTCATCTTATAAATAAGTTATTTGTTATGAGACGAGGGAATAAAAAAGAACTTCAATCATTTTTATGCGACAGGCTTCCACCATAACAAGGTAGGTAATGTTGAATTGAACGGTGAAAAGGGAAAATTCTACCCTAGCAATCAAACCATATCATTTTGGTATGTCAAAACGTTTGTTTTTGCGAGCACTATGCATTTATTTATTCGGATTAGCCTTCCGCCGCTGCCAACTTGTGCAATGGGTCCCCACTCCGTCGCACTGCCTGTTGCATCCCCCAGACCTTCCATCCATCACGTCAGGAACACACCCTCTCCCCACGCATGCCGTTAGAAATTCATTTGCTCTCTCCACAAAGTTGAATGTTGGTCCCGTCCTCCTCGTGGGAGGGCTTAATGTTTGGCACTCGCGGCCATCCGATTGGGAATCGCTCAGCGAGCGAGCACGATTTCGGTGACGACTCATTTTCTTTTTTGTCGCGTTTCTGAACGAGAGCGGTCACCATCATCTCTTGCTATTTGTCGAGCCGAGCGCAGCGTGGTGAATACGAAATGTATTCACATTTTCACGAAGTCGCACTTTCGCCCCGGGCGTTGTAAAACGAAACGCTTCGCAACAGTGGCCCAGAAAGTCATCGTCAGAGAATCGTCGCTAACTTGAGTTAAAAATGTGACGGCGGGTCCGGACGGCGGGTCTCGGTGGTTGCTGCCGCTGGGAAATCGCCCCGCAAGACCTGGAGAGAGGCTTGATGGAGGGGGCGGAGGGGATTTCGCAACGCCGAGAAGGGGAGGGGGGTTGGCCGCCGTGTATTACCTTTCGTGATTGTTTTCTGTTTTCGGCTCCCCGCCCACCCCGTCGGGGGCGGCAACGGGGCCGTGGGGGGGTGCGCCTTGTTGGCTAGGCAGGAGACCCGTTTTCCAACCTCGTGAATCTTGCGAGTGTTGGAGGTGTGCTGTGCGGGGGGAGGGTGGGGGCGGCGGTGATGGGGAGAGGGAGAAGAGGGGGGTGATCCCGGTCGTGTTGTCCGGGAACCGGTTTGTCTTGCACCCCGCCGCTGCCGTCGACCTTGGGGAGGAGGGTTCAGGGGGAATGGGAGTTGTGGGAATGGAATGAGTATTTGTGGTTGGCGTAGTGAGTGTGCGGCTCTTGGGGGGGGGGGGGGGGTCGGGGTATGGGGGAAGGGGTATGTGCTTGGCTGGGCTCGTCCTCTAGAACCGTGCTCGTCTCTCGCAGTTTTAGCATCCCTCCTTATTTTTTTGCATCCTATTATTTGCGTGGAGTTTGCGAATTACATGAGATGTGTGCCGCTCCCCCCCTCGTGAATTTTCCCCGAGATGTACCAGCCCTTCGAGCGTCCTCTCTTTAAACAATACCGCCCCTTCCCCTTCCCGGACTATGCCTTCGCCCAACGCATCCCTTCTCCTATTCCATCCCCCCGTTGCCTCTACTCGATTCCTTCGATGTTTTTTTACCGCGTGAGTTCTGAAAATATGGCCGTCGCTCGGAGCGGCCGCCCCACGACGCATTCCGGGCGATAATCACCACCGACAGCCTCCGCGCCCTAACTCTCGGGGATGGGGAGGAGTGAGGCTGGGCATAGCGAATGATGGCGCTGTTGGTGCTGGTTTGTGGGCTTGAGTTTCAGCCTGCGAGTCCCTTTCTTTTTAGTTATGATTTTTTTGCCTTCTTGTATTCGCCTAGAATCCATCCCTTTCCTCCACCCCCTTAATCTCTCTCTTTTTACCTCTCTGCCCCCCTCCTCTATAGCTCCCTCCCTCGCAGACTCCCTCCCCCTTAAGTGCCCACACTGTCCTTGAGGTAACCGTTCCATGTTCAGAGAGATCTCCGCTCTTCTCTCGTCCCGGGGGGGGGGGGGGTGCGTGGGATATCTGCGGCGGGGGAGGGGAGAGGGTAGGGGGGTCGATTCCCTCTCTCCCTCCCCTGGACCCCTCCCACGTGTCTCTTTTCCCTACAAATCCTTGCTCCCCCACACCCTTCCCTATTACTTTCTGTGCCCTTGTGAATTTCAACGGTTCCCTACGAGATCCTTCTCGCCCCTCCCCCCCCCACTTCCCCCTAGTGGCACCGCTAAGCCCCCTCGCCGTCCCCACCCACGTCCTTCGGTTCCGACGGCCCGACTGCGCGCTCCCCATCCCTCCTCCTCTCCCCATCCCTCCTCCTCTCCCCATCCCTCCTCCTCTCCCCATCCCTCCTCCTCTCCTCCTCCTCCTCCCCCTCCCCTGTCTCCTTTGCTTCGCTACTCTTTTCTCTTTATTTACTCAACCCGGATTTGTTCACCCCCCCACCCGTCTCCCGGGACCGCCTCCATTGTGTCGCCCTCTTGACTCTTGCCTCTTGCTGTTTCTTTTTTGTTTCTTATTTAATGCTCTTACCCCACTTTTTTGTTGTTATACCCTCGGCAGGCCCATTGGTATTGTCGCTATTGCGCGCGCCCTCCATCTTGAACCTGGGTCGATGGGTAAACACGACCTTTGCGGAGTGTGTTGTGTAACTGGTGTGGATGCGGAAACGTCTTGGACGTGTGTGTTATAGTGAGGTGGATGAGGTTTTCGCATCATAATAATCTGCCTCATTGACAAGTCTGCTTCAACAGGTGACTTATGGTAAGACGCATTGTTAGGAGAGAATCTTTTCAAAATAACACTCATCTTGGCATGGAGTTTATTAACACTCTTTCGTTTCTCCATTGTAGAACACTTCTCATAATTGAAGTGAGTCATCCAACTACGCAAAACTGAGCCCATTAATTTAGTAGAAGGGGGGAGGGTTGGCGCCTGGTCACCCAGAATATTTGAGTGATGGGATTAGGTATGGGTTTCACCAATAGTTTCCCAGTACCTCGCGACCCCGTAAATTTCTGTTTCGACATGCCTGACCTTAACGGTACAGAATGCCTGTAACAAATTATTTCGGTATTCTTTGTTAACACATATCGAAGATATCTACGGAAATCCTTCATCTCCGTTTGTTATGAGAATTCTGTATTCTCTTGCTACCGATAATGAGCTCAAAGGACGGGCACGTATTCTTTTCTTTTGAATGAGTTGAAAACACCTGGAAGTGAAATTTGACACGCTTAAGGTTATCAGAAACTTGAGCATCCAATAATAGTGTACCCTTTATCGTTTGTAGAATCCTGGTACAATAAAAGATCTGGTAATTCGAGAGAGAACTGGGGGCCAAAGTTCTAGATCTAGAACTGAGGAAAGCAGAGGTTTTCCTGTTATGGCAACCCATCGTCTTTTCCAGACTGGTTAAGAATAGTAAGTATTTCAAAATAGTAAACATCCTTCCATTTATTAGACACTTTGAGCTATACGATATGGTAAGCTCAACATAAGCATGTATATCTTCAATGTCTATTGACGATGTTACTGAACCATGACTCCGCAGTTCCTTCTTTTCAAACATCCTCTTTTAGGGCAGAAACAAACACGTGTAAGAGAATCGCATATCTTGTTTTTTTTTGTCTATTAAGGGAAAAGCGTGTAGCGGAAATGAGATGATTTAATGGAAATATAAGCGCCGTGGAAACAGTGATTCACCATTGTTTTGGAATGACAATCTTTTAGGACACGGGGAATAGGTGTATCCGATTCTCTGAAGTAGAGGGTTTAAGTTTTTATTTTCCTAAAATCGTTTTAAACATCCCCATAGTGTATATACGTATATTAGCCCGCGGTGTGTAGGTAAAACGTACGGAAACAGCACATCAATTAAATTCTACGTAATAATGATGGGGAGTACGTCGAAACAAAGAGTTCATATTGACGTGAAAGCTAGTGAGAACCGTGTTTGGCCTTGACAGAAGTATCGGATGACATTTTTTAAATGTCACCAAGGCTCTTTCACGGATCTCGGAACAAAAAAAAACCGGCGAATGGTGCATATGGAGTGCTCCGCGATGTGAAAATAAATCCGTTCGTTCAGAGAGAGAGAGAGAGGAATCGCGCATCACTCTTCAGATAAACGCACGTTACGTCATGGGTTTGCATTCCCCGCGAGTAACATTCACTCGAGCAGATCATGTATGAAAATAGTAATCACTTAAACTCTGCCAATAAATCGTCTCATAGGATTCCAGCCGGTTAGTCGGGATGAAAAACTTGGCACTGAGTTACTCGCGCGGGGTTCAATATCGTTTAACGGAGGCGATGAGTGGGAAGTGAGGGCGCGTTGCGTTCAGACTTGATCAGCTAGGTGCCAGATTTATTGTGAAGTAATTAGATTTGGGAGACTCGAGATTCACCGAGAGTGAAACTAGGACTAGGACGGTAAATAAGTACAAATACCAGTTTTCCCGCGACGCGGGGAGGATTATTACGGAACCAAATTTTAATAGTAGATTCCATCACGGGGATATAATGAGAGAAAGAGTGATGAAGTACTTTCTTCCCTCGGATGATACGCAAACATAAATTAAGTCCAACCCAAGAGCTTGGAAATATGAAAATTAATACAAAAATTTGATTAATTAGTAAAAACTTTCAATCATTACATGGAGTCTGTATGCATATATGTGCACGAGAGTTATCTACATCTACATCTGCAAGCCGCCGCAGAGGCGTGTGGCGGGAGTGTTAGGTAGTTAGCCTTGCAAACATAATCCCTATCATGACATCTCAAATATCGGTTTGATTATGCATGGGAACAAAGTTAATCACACGAAAGAGGTACTAGTATGCATCGTTAATCAATAACAGGATACGTATATTCAAATTATGCGGGGGAACTGTTAATATAGGCCAATTAAATAAAAAGCATGTAAGATAACTACACAGTATGTACACTGCTACTGCTTATTATCTCCTTCGCGCCTGCGGTCATATGTATTTTGATCTCTACTAGTATGAGGAAATAATGAAATTTTAAACCTAACCATTCTGCTATCTTTCTACCTGATTTTACGTATGAGATCTGATCTACCATAGTTAGTTGGGGCATGTAATATATCTTTAACCTCCTCAGATAAGTAACCTGTCTCAAATTGACGCAGTAAATTGAACATTTATTTCAATATACGTTTAACTAGTTACTGTTCTACGTTGCACTTGATGTAGTTCCAAAACTAAGCCTACCTCATGAGGATCCCATACACACGAAGAATACTCTCGTTGGTTATAGATAGGCTAACGTGTGCTCATCTCCATGTACGCTCATACCTCGAAATCTACCAAAAAGGTGCATGGCAGGGGGTGCAAGCACCAGGTAGAAAGAGTAAGGGTAAAGGAGGGTGTTTAATTCTAGTGCATACGTGGACCTTTGTTTCCACGTGGCACAGTTAGGTCCTTAACACTCCTCATCACACGCCCTAGCGGCGGCTTGGCTAATTATTGTACGTATGGACACGTGCGCTGGTCTGCACGTCGACGCAAGTATGGACACGTGCGCTCGCTCGACTGGGCTAAACCCTGCTATCCCTCCTATGAGCCCCTCCCCTTTCCCCTCTCCTTTCTCCTCTTCGGCCCCTTCTACGACGATGGTGATTCCCGTGTCGGCGTTTGCCCGTTTACTTCCCGCTTCTTAATTTGTTTTGACTCACAGGCGCTTCGGAAACGGAGCCTTTGCGCAGATCTCCTAATTTGCCATCCCAAATGAATGGATTTCCTCTAATTCCCGCCTTCTCTTTTGAGTTTCTTTGTTTTTCATTGCTAGCCTCGTAGGCTTTTTATAGTCCCCTTCGGTTTTTCTGGGGTGTTTAAATTATTCGCTGGTCCAAAGTGTCACCACAGGTGGTTACCAAGCCAGATGCGGTCATTGAGACGGAGTGTTAACCCACGCCCGCGTGTCTAGCTTCGTTGGCGGACGCCGAATTCGCCAATTTCACTCGGTTTAATTGATAGCGTGGTGATTGGTGTCGGGAAGATAGTCTGCGTTTATGTCCAACTTATGTTTGAGCCCTTATATTCAGACTAAAGTCTGGGATCCAGCCTTTGTTTGCCAATTTTATTTCAGATATGTCTTTGGTGTCGACAGTATTTTTTGTATCTATGTACATTTAAGTACCCTGCAATCCACTGCTAGGGTGTGTGGCAGGGGGTCAATATACACCAGACTGAATTTGACAAGCATGTATTTACCGATACGGCGGTCGAACAATGTTATTCTTATCCCACACTCAATCTCTTTAATTTCATTGACTTTATTTCGCATCCCGTAGTACGACGGGGGTTAATAATGCTTTTTCAACATCATCGATAAAAAGACACCCTTCCAATTTATGCAAGATATTTTATCTGCAATTTAACCGCGAGTGATTCCTAGCCTAGCTCCCCTAATATTTTGGATACGCTACCAAGTTGTCTCAACAACGTATTGCAAATCTAATTTCTCTGCTCTGCACCCGACTCAATTCGGCAATCAATCCAACTTAATGAGGATCCCATATACCTGCAGCATATTCTAAATGAGGCCTAATCAGCGTAAGATAAAATTTGTCTTCAACCTTTTCATCACATTTACCTAGTACTAAATCGATCGTCACTCCCCAATTTTATTCTAATTCCTGAACCTCCTCCCCCCCCACAAATGAGAACGTATCACGGTTCATTTGTCTTTTTAAAATTGACGGAAAAATGTGCAGGAAACAATTAAGACGACGACGATCGGTTAGTGGAACGAATATGTGAATACACGTGTGGATACGAGAGGAGCGAAAGTTTGGGAGGGAGGGTTTGAGTTACTTTTGGACGAGGGGACTTCTGAGCCGTCGTGGGCGAGCGGCTGTGCCCGGCGTGGGTGAGCCTTCCAACTCCGGGTCTCTAAAGTTCATATCTCGAGGAGGAGAAAGAAATCGACGTCCCTGTTCCGCGCGAAAGCATTTAACGGGTGCGGCGGCCTTGACGCCGCCGCCGTCGCCTCGAGCGGAGATTTGCTCCCCGCTGCGGGCAACTTGTGTGTCTGTGTGAGTGCTAGTGTGCGTGTCCGCAGTTGAATGCGTCCGTCGTGGCCTAGTTGCGTGGCTGGAAAAGTGAGTGAGAGCTTTCATTTTTTACTAGGGTGAATATGCGGAAAGATGTAATGGATTAATTCAGGCTTGTTTGGCATTACATGATGGTACTACACCGTATACAAAGTAAACATATTTTTCAATGTGAGATGTTTTTTTAATTAGGTTACAACACCTAGGTATCATCACCAGGTCAACTTTAGTTACGCATACCTATTTTATTGGTGCAATGGAGTTGAATTACGAAATATTCTGAGCATGCATTTTATTTGATAAGAGAGGATTCTGAGAGATACATGGGAGGAAAAAGCACAGTTCATGTGATGCTGATAAGACATGAGTTACGTCATAAATAAACGAAGTTAGCACGAAAAGTCGATCCTGGGCCATTAAAATCGTAGCGTTAAGATGAAAGTTGTTGTGAACCATTATTAAGAAACGGATGCATATGATCTCTGTGAAATGCCTAATTTATCTCGGAATTCCCCCTGCGCACTTAAAAATGAAATTTCCGTGATTTTGGAATATGTGATTTTTCTGTCATTGTGTCGGAACGTCCATCGGCAGCTCACCGATTTATTTTTCAAGGGCATTCGATCTTTTTCAGTTAAGTGTTATCGATGGAATCGCCAATATTTTTCGACTGCTTTAGTCCCTTGAGCGCCGTGAGTCGACTTCATTGTAGATTGCGTCCGTGCGAAATCACTGTCACTAATGATTCCCAACTCAACTCCAGAAGCATTTGTGCCGCAGTTTTTATGCGTAATATAAGAATTATTAATAACAAGTTGTTTGTTAGCAATTTATTTGCTTTCCGCAAATTCTATCAGCCGGTTTCAAGCGTTGCTAATGCAGCAAATAATACTGACGGTATCATCGAAAGTGCCGCTCTTCCATTTCGTAGATTTGGCATTCGATTGAAATGAATAAGTTGTTCACAAAGACAGCTCCATTGAACTCTTGTGCAACGGAATGACGATCATGGATCATTTAAAGTGAAAAGAGAACAGATTGCATATCTAGTTATCTTACGTAGTGCCTCAGTGTGCTTTGATGTATTTAGTGAAGAAATTTAATTTTTCTTCACTAAAGTCTTCTTTGTTTATGCTTTTCGGAAACGGGTACCATTAAACTTTGGTGAAATAAAGTGAACTTTTCTTAGAGATTTACTCTTTATTTCGTTGCTTTAATTTACTCTTAATTTCGTTGCTCTGCTTTAAAAGTTATTCCATTCAGGTACGATAAGCGCATTTCGATTCGAGTGTCGATATGAAGAGCGCATATTTTACATGCGTCTACCGATTAACTTTGTTTTTTTTTTAATGGACGACCGTTACGAGTTTTGTTGCGTATGATGTGTATATTGTATTCATTCGAACACCTTGGTTTTTAACTTTTGTGAAACGATCAATAATAAAATTAATAAAACGTTATGCATTTTGTTACATGTTAAGAATTTTGTTTATTTTCTTAACTAGTTTGTATTTTAAACTGAATTTGCTTTAGTGGTGATGTTAAAGCTCATTTATTCATAGATTCGATTAATAGGGCCTTGGCATAACAAGAATACATTTTTCATCGTCCTGGCTGAATTTCCCTTAGCTTAGCTTGTAATAATTGTGATGAAAATGTGATTTTAGAGCCACTACTGAGCGGATTCACTCTCATTGGTATTCGATTACGTTTTTATTTATGCATTTTTGATATTTAAAGTTTCACGTTCATTGTCACTAGTTGTATTTATTATTACTTAGGAGTTTTTGCAATTGACTATAACATATAATTTAATATGAATCACATGCGATTTTATATACTACTCATGCATTATTATGTATTCAAGCTAAATATAATATGATGTGGTTGTTAGTAACCCTTTTTGTATATCCAGTGTGAATTAATTGCTTTTAGGAAACCTAATTATGGCGGTGCAGTCAATATATGAAATTATTCATTGACTCCAAGTTAAAAAAAACTCGAGAGCACTGTAAAACGAATCAAAAATCGTTCACGAATTGAGATTAGGGACTGGATAAAAATGTTAAATATTTATTTAAAGATCTTAATGTTATCGAGTTTTCATTACGTGAAGTATCATTGGCAAAGGAGTATTATAGGAGTCTAGTAGCAACGCTTGGGGACACCGTCACCCCTGATTACCTTTAGGCAATAAAAAATTTTTCCCGTTTGAAATGAACCATCGCAAGCTTACCCACAGGGTGGTGCGGTCGCAAGGGGCCGCTTTCCATCCGTTCCGATTTCCCCGCCAGGTCACTTTCGACGCCTCCGCTCCGCTCCTCTGGTCTTTGGGTATTTGCATCGTGCGCTTTGAATGTTGCCCACTTCAAACCAAACTTGTGGTGAAACATATCGAAAGTTCTTCTTAAAGTAAAACTGAAGATTTATAAAAAGTTACCGTGAAATCCTTGCTCAACAGCCTGTAACTTTGTCACTTTTATGGATTTCGGTTGCCATCGTAACTTTATTATTAAACATCCTAGTTACTTCGAGTCTCCATTCTATTTTTTTTGCAGGTGAATTGACACCCCACGTGATACCTTAGTGGTGGCTTGTAGGGTGTGATGTAAATGAATTTTTATACTCTTCCCGGAAATAAATCGCGATCAAACCCGATGAACATAAAGTAGGCCCAAAACTAAGAAGAATGGAAACATTTTTTTTCCTCCCGTTGCTAATGAGAGAACCTCGCATTCAGGCACGGAGCCCTTTGCCATTTGCCGCACACAGGGTATAACACTTACGTGAATGAAGACTCCCTTAGCCTTGAAAGTGGCGTGTCCTAACCAGATTAAAACCGCGGACCAGTTGAATCAGAGTGTGAAGCTTCAACTTAACTTCGCGCAGGCGTGGTTCGGAGTTGGAACCGCCAAAGTGGAGGGGGAGGGATGCCTTCGGGTGGCGGAAATGTCCTCTGGCACCGCGACGTAAGGGATGCTTGAGGAAAACCACCTGACAACATAAACTGCATGATATCTTGCATTTTTTAATAGACCTAATAACTTTTTTAACACTCCTCCCGCATTATTTGATTATACGTATCCTGTTATGGAATATTCTTTCATATAAGTACCATCTTTCGTTTGATTAATTTTTTTCGAGTGCACTCTTGAACTGCTTGTAATGCTAGTGATTGATGCTTGTAATGAGGTGTTAAGTGTGATTTTGTATGCATGGCTGGTGATCTAAAACCCCCCCGCCACACTCCCTTGCGGCGGCTTGCGGGCTATTGTGTGAGTATATCGCGTCTTCCCCTCTCGTGGTTGGAGCCCCACGCCCACGCACAGTGCCTCCCCGGCCACTCTCCCTCCCCCGACCGCCTCCCGTCGTCGTGGCCATCCCATCCTCATTCGGGGGCCGTTGCACGAGCCGACCCGGCGCCGTCGGTAAAAATACCCCCCTCACCCACCCACTTCTACGTTCCACTCCCTCCCCTGCCGCACCACGTGAGGCCGAAGCCGCTCGCCTCGTGTCGCACCCCCCCCTCCTTTCCCTCTCTCCTTCTCCACTCTGCCTTTTTCACCCACTCGTGAGGAACGTATTTCCTGAATTCCCGAAGATATTAGCATTGTGATGCTCTATATATGTGTAACTCGCCATTGTAGTACTCGAACTCTTTATGAATAACTCTCGAAAATTTCTTGCCAAATCATACCATTCGAGTGCTCGCCACATGACTAGTAAGATGAAAATATTTCAAAGCGATCCCAATTCCTAAGCACACTCCTTATTCCATCGATTGGCATCGAACGCGAGGAAATTTCTTTTCCTATTTTCCAGTCTAGGTGTAAATGTATGCACTTTTGAGACTTGCGTGTTTAACATGAAGCCTCCGCCATCATTCTTACATACATTAAACATCTGAAGAACTATTCGTATAAATTGTTCGGTATATGCGAACAATGTGATGGTTAAAAACAAAATTAAATAGTACGTCACGGTAATGTTACATTGCCACAAAACTCCCCTTATTCCTAATACGTATGCTGTAATTGTGAGTCTGTAGAGTCTTGGATGATTTAATGTTTTGACGTATAATGTAGATTTGTAGTTTTGCAGATAATGAGACCGATAATCGCGTTGAGAACTTCTCGTTCAATCCATCGTTTATTGATTCACCGTTGTTCCTATTCCGTGTTCAGGAAGTTTTGTGAACATTCGACTGCTGATTTTTTTATTTACTTCCCATACTTTGATATTCTTTACACTTACCTGGCATTTTTTTCCGTCACCTTTTCTTGTCAATTGAATTTCATTAGTTGGGAATTTAAATGGAAAGCTTAACTCGCACCCAAAAAAACTTCACGAAATAACTATCGTGATTCACACGGTGACACGCTTAGCCGCTCCCCTGATTATTTTATCGTCGAGACAAAAGGTAGCCTCCAGATTTTTGCTCGGTGAATAGTTGATTTACATGTTTCATGCAACTAGCGGTTGTCAGTTTTGGAGAGACAATACGCCCTTATTAATTCTTCCTTGTTTGAAGCCTGAATATCCGGTCCCTCAGTGTCTTCTACTGAGATTTTTGGGCCCTAAATGTCTTCATCTGCATAAATACCTTGCGAGCCACCAAAAAAGGTGTATGGCAGGGGGTAAAGTCTTCTCTTTGTTTGGCCACGTCATTGTCAGGGGAATAGCTCTTTCCCGAATAAAGCCGCCCTTTTTACGGAGAAATGGCATCCAGTTGAGGTGAGTAATACCAGTGTAACTCGTGGCTTAAAACTTCGATGTCGAGGATTTGGGAGTGACGAGCTCGGTAAACTTGGTCAGACAACTTTCCGACAATGGTCGAAGTTGCGCGCATACTACATTGTTCATCACCAGTGTTTTTGATGACAACCATCCGTACAACGACAAACTGATGTTTCCCCGCTATATTAATTAGTAGTATAATGAAATTCACCATTTAACGTGGCGTGGTAGACCAATGGGTAAGAGCGCTGGGCTACATCCCGGAGGACCCGGGTTCAATTCCTGAGCATAGCTGAAGCAGTGTGATTTTCTGAGTAAAAGATCTCTCTGGGAAACCACGGGAAGCACAGGGAAAGGAATTGGCCTTCCTGACCAGTTAATGTGTGAGTTTCACGCATCAAGGGTATGGGGAGGCTCACCTCATAAAGGTAGCGGTGATGCACCTTTGGGTTTCGCATTCAGTGAGCTCTAAGCCTCGCCTCTCGATTCAATCTTCGGTTTGATGTTATTGGTCAAATTTGGTGTTTTTAGTAAGCTATTCGTAATTTTTTCTGCGACTAAAGACATTAGCAAGTATAAAATAACAAATGTTGAATCTTAAGAATTTATTTCGACACTTATTCTTTTAAGATGATGGTCCTAATTGGATTCTCTGGAAAATATACCTAATTATTTAGACGTAGCGTTGACATAACTATTCATAGAGTAGGCGGAAAGGGAGGGTTATTATTCAGTTTCCCTTTCCCCCTTTCCCCCTTTGGTTTCCTGGCAAAATGACTGAAATTCCCTTTTCTCCGGTGCCCAAAGCATAGCACAGCTTGAGTAGCTAGGCCTTCCGACGTCCTCCCAAATAGAACTTAGGCTGAACAAATTGGCACACTGACCACTGTCGTCATGTACCTAGCAACTGTGGCTTTCCGCGAATCTTCAGGCAATGACTCCGTTAGTAAATTCCAATAGAATGTACTGTAAGCAAAGTGAAACTGCTGATGAGCAAGAGTTTATAATGCCAAAGTAGAACCATGTGTGAAATCACCACGTGGGCCGCCATGCACAGTTTGGAATGCCCGTGAGAAAAACTAGATCCGCAATCTGTGTCTTTTATTTAGGGAATCGTATTATGGAATCGAGGATACTTTGAGTAAATCCGTTTAAAACATCCCACCAGGAGTCCCTGAAAAGAAATGCTTAAGCATAAAAATAATCCCGTAAGCCACGGGGGACGAATATGTGTGCGACGTTGCCACGTTCCATGCTCAAGAGACTGAAATTGCTTGGTTGTGAGTTGGAACCCTGTCGGCAGGTATATAAATGAAATTTTAAAATGTCAGCTTGTGTGTATGTGGTCCTCACAAGTCGCCGAGTGCGTTCACCCTTTTTGTCATAGATCCGTAGCCCCTTCCGCGACCCTAGGAACCCGACCGCTCCTATGTAGGCTTGCGCTTGAGACCATAGTGTTGTGTGGGTTGCAGGACATCAAGGATAGTAGTTTTTTGCGCACAGCGATGGGATTTCCACAATTACCCTTCCCCCATCCCCGGTATGGCTTTTATGTCAATAAAAGTAGGTTTGCTTCAACAATTGATTAAGCCAGTGCATAAATAGAGACGTCACAACGTTCAACGTTGAGGATCGTAGTTTCTCCTTTGTACATTAAAGTTTTGCGCCAAAATATAGTAGATATTCCCGCAAATTAACTGGTTTTTTGGCAAGCGTAAGGCCACGTGTAAGCGCAGTAATTTAATTGGCATTACAGCCTTAATTGAATCTCGAAATAAAGAGTTGAGTAATTGTGTTGATTTTCCTCGAAAATAGAGCAATTTAAGAGTCCCATATTTATATATATAATGTTTACACATTCTTTTGTGATACTTTTTCCATTTAAACTATATTTTTATTATGACTAACCTTAACGTGCGTCCTAGCATATTTCTCCCGTAAATCCTATCTGTTGAAGTATGTACATACAAAGCATTCTTTGCTGGTACCGTCCGTCCTATCGAGCAAACACCATCCCTAGGATATTTTTCCTAGATTTAGAAAAACCTTTCATTACGTAAATTTCACCCTTTACGGTCAAATATATGTTTCATTTTAATTTTCCTTCTAGTTTAGTCTTCGTTAAATTACATGTTGCAAATTGGTCGTGCAAAAAAAATCCAAAAACCGTTAATTGTCCTTCATAATTCCACGCTCCTTTCCCTTAAGTCAGCCTGTTCCTATAAGATATCCATCTGGTTTAAAATATAGGGATTTCATAGAATTGTAGTTGCGAAATAAACTAGGGAAATAGCAGTCATGACAGCGAGTTCGGAGGAGGGGAATGGTTGCCCCCCCCCACGTCTCCTCACCCCTCATTCAATCCTCCCCGTTGCGCTTTCCACTTCTCTCCGTTCATTTTTAATGTCATAATCAACCCTTCCCTTCTGCGTCAAAATCTCTCTCCCGACATCCTCTCAGTCAATATCCACAACTTTTCTTTTTGTCGATAGGAGTGAAAGCAAGAGTGTCCGCCCCCGTAATTCCCCTTTTAGACAATCGCCACCCCCCTTACCCCCCTTACTGAGCCAGGAAAGGAGTTCCATGTGCGTCATTCCCCGTTCGGTGGGCGGAGAGCCTTCGGGTCGAGGGGATGGGAGGGCAATCCTTTACCCCGGCGCCTGCGTCGTGCGGAGTGCAATTTTAATATCCTAAGTGGGGGGTGTAGGCGCGGAGGGGTCGAGTGCGGGGTCATTGTTATCTTTTACTCCCTTCCCTCATGACCCCCGGCACCCCTCGGCGCATTCCTTGTGACTCAACCTTGTCCCATTCCGCTTCACTCCCCGTTCTAGCGCCGGGCCCGGTCCCACAAACTGGCTTGGCCGGAAGAGCACCTTATGCGTGCGTGTACGTATACTATATCTAGCTATCTCTCTGTCTTTGGGCGCGAGCGGAGGAAGTCCCGCGTGGCGAAGCCTCCGTCGGAATGTGCTCTTGCCGTTTCCTCTGTGAACATCCCTCTCCCCCCACCGGGCTCCTCTCTTGCCCCCTCCCTTGACCCCCTCTTTTATCCCGCCCCTCTTTCCCCTTTCCCCCCTGCCCGTATCCTGCATATTATCCCGTTCCACCTTCTTCCTCCCCGGGCTCCTTTTGTTTACTTTCTCTCTCCCCCACCAACCCCGCGTCTCCATCTCCCTCTCTTTCTCCCTCTCCCTCTCTCTCTCCTCTCTCTCTCTCTCTCTCTCTCTCTCTCTCTCTCTCTCTCTCTCTCTCTCTCTCTCTCTCTCTCTTCTCCACCTCCACCTCCCGTTTCCTCTTTCCTCTCCATTCGACCTGGGGAAGGTGGCGTCAAACAAAACCACAGACGACACAACAGCAGGGACAGGTGGTTTTCTTGGGATTAGGCAGTGCAGTCGGGCGAAAGTGGGAACCGGACACAATGAGACTGGACATATCGTCACCATTGATCGCACGTAGTAAAGGATTTTTTTAGAAATTTCAATTTTACGCAGTTGGCCTAATTCTCGGAGCGTATCATTGTTTTCGAGATCCCTTTCACGGGCGGGCATTTGTTTGTTAAATCTTTCAGCGATTAATATAAATTGTAGTTAGTTCTTTGACTAATTTAATTATTAGAGTATTTCAGCTATGTAGCTGGTTCATTTAATCCTCTGTAAATATTGTCTTGTAATGAATTATCCCCGTCATTCTGTAGAATCTCACTGTGGGCAAATGTGGTTTTTCAGAATCTAAAATTTGGCATTAGACAATGTGCAGTGTCCCAAATATTAAAATCTTAGTATAAATCTAAAGCAATATGAAAACAAGTTTAAATTTGATTAGTGTTAATAATGCATATTGTAAATGACCCATCAAATATCGAGTGGTTCACGTTTATGATCCTGCCAGGCGGTTGTTTGCTCAATCAGCCATCACGCACGTTGTTACCTAGAGCGTTTCAGACAAGGAGACGAGAATCGATCCGTGAATTAAGGAAAGAGAAGAGCGCTCCTAATCCAATAACGGGGCCTGCGCTCCCACCTCCGTCCCCGCTAACTCCCCCCTTCGCTCCGCCCTCCATGGAAGTCGCGGATGTTCTCCTCTATTGTGTGCGACGACGAGCGCGCCGAACTTTGGCTGAGATGGCGGAAGTCTCGATTCTTAACCGGCGAAAGTGTCCTAATCGTATTTCGCCGCTCCCACCCCCACGCTGAACGTCATCCCGGGGGCA
This sequence comes from Hetaerina titia, assembly GCA_037158775.1. NCBI lineage: Eukaryota > Metazoa > Arthropoda > Insecta > Odonata > Calopterygidae > Hetaerina > Hetaerina titia. Next base: position 46,037,176 of record CM073779.1, on the reverse strand, counting down.
AGTGCGCGACTATGTAAGTGTGTGTGTGTGTTGACGTCGCCTACGGGTCGCCCCAAGGGGGAATCCCGATTGCCGGGGCTTGGCTGCTACGCGGGAGGAGAAATGCCGTTCCCCCTCGCGAGACGAACTCTTGCCGACCTTCTCTCCCGAAATCGCGTCCATTGACTTCAAACCCTCAAACCCTTTCCTCTGACGTGCACCTCCGTCTCCACCCTCTCTTCTCTCAATTTGATGGTTTCCGGCCCTACTTCGTAAAAATTCACGATCATTAAAAGACTAAAACTTCGTATTTTTTTCCGTAAAAACTTTATTTCACTGCTACCGGTTACGACGCATAAAGGACAGTGCATGACGATGTCACCAATACGGCGAAACTGGTTGTAGTGTACTCAAATTTTGGTGAAAAAATACCTAGTTTATACTTCCTCATTGACTCTTCCTCTTCTTCTCACTTCGATGGGCCAGGGTGTGCGCCCCCTGCTGCCCTACCCCCCTCTATCTCCCTCTCTCTCCCCTCCCCCTCAGCTTCTCCACTAATTTCCGCGGTTCTCTCCAACTGGGGTTGTATGAGGTCGCGGGGAGAGTTTTGTTGACCAGAGAGGATGACGTATGCGGGCCATGTCGTGGGCGTCGGTGGCGGGGGAGGCGGGCAAGGGGTAACTCGGCGTGGGCGGGTGAATCGATGAGAGTTTCCCAAAGCCCCCTCCCGGCTGGCTCGTGCGTGGGCGTCGGACTCCCCTCTCTTCCCCACCCCCTTCACTTCTGAGCGCCCCCCCTTCCCTTCTAGCCTCGGTATGCACTACGCTCATTCGCCGCCCCTTGCTCGCCATTCACCGCCGTGGGTATCTATCTGTTGCATATCTGCTCTACCCCCCTCCAGCTCTCCGCAAACACCCCTATAGCCCCTCCCCCCGCCTGTTCCGTCGTCGACATTTTTTCCCCATTATTATTTCGTATCTTTTCTAATCTCCCCCCTACTACGTATTTTCTCCTCCCGTTCCAACTCTGTTTTTTATTAACTTTCTCACCTCGCGTTGTTGAGGGCACTGCCGTTTCATTCACCTCTCCTCTTTTTCGTCTCCATAATTTATCGCCATTTTCCCTCCCCGGCTCCGCGCGACACCTATTTCATAATTTCTTCCAAACCAACACTCTCCCCGGTTCTCCGTTCTCACCGCTGCTCTCCCGGGGGAGGGGGGAATCGTGGCTGTATTAGCGTTGAAAGGAATTTTTGGGAAGCAGATGCGATATCGTCGTAATTTTTCCTTGGGGGCAAAAAGTTGTGTGTTGTTTTTATGAATTATTTTCGTCGTTAATTTAACTGTGGGGCGACTGATTGGATTTCCCTCCGTTCCGGGAAACTACAGCCTTCCTGCCAATTTCTCATCCTCCCTCGACTTTCAACGAGATCCTTGGATCCCAGTAATGAAATAATCATTTT
>CM073779.1:45980351-46035635 GCA_037158775.1 Hetaerina titia | reverse complement strand
GGAGTATTTAGTTACCATTATTACCAGCATTAATCCATTTAGTAGTTTTCCGAGCTGGGAAACTCGGGGTTTGGAAGAATTTTGTTTTGTCGTTTAATTGTTTGAAATCTTGGATGAAGACTGACCTCGTCATGTGCTGAAGAGCCCGCCATCAAAATGCGATGCCTGCGTCTGCAGAGAAGAAAATGCATTTGAGCTTGCCGTTCGCGTGAAATTTCGTATCATGAAGAAATCTTAGAAAATCATCGGCCTACCAAAGACCCATGTTTTTTTTAGATTTATTTCAATTTTTCCTATCGAAGCACTGAAGTTTTAGTGGATACCGTATTTTTTTCGTGCATATACCATAAACGGTAATTGTATAAATATATCTCCGAAAGAAAATATTTTCATGCATTTGCAGCGCAGAAACACATTAGGGGTTCAGTCTGAGGAAAATATTCGGCACTGGATTTCTGAATTTGATGGCCGCCCCCCGTCGGGCGTGCGGTGTATTGATGACGCCTTGGAGAACGTAATGGGGCGATAGCCTCTATTCCCCCCCCCCCCCGGCTTCTTACACTCTCCCCTTTCCGCGACGCCCCCGCTCTCCTTCCCCCGTTTTTAAAATCCTCATTCACGGCTCCTCTCCCCCCCCACCACCAACCCACCCGCCACCCCCCCCTGCGTTCCACCCACGCATTGATGCTGCCGTTTTACGTCATAGCGGACTTAACGCTCCGCCGTGTGGCGTCGTTGCGGGTGCCGACGTCGGCAAACTCCTATTGGCTCTCGCTCGCTCCCGCTCTTTTCCCATTGGGAGCGGGAGGGGGGCGCCTGTGACCCCCCCCTGTACTCCCCTCACCCACACCCCAAACACCCACGCATGCACGCACACGTCTTCTTCTGGCTCCTTTCGCCATTTTTTTCCTAACTCTCCCGCTCGTCAGTCGGTGGCATAGGGGGAGGAGGAGAGGGAAAAGGGGTCGCTGGGGGGGGGGGGTGTGTACGTGTGTGATCCAAGAGGGTCGACGTCGAGGTTGCCTCTGCTCACTCCCCGAGAGAGTGCGCACCTCGGTAGTGTTCCGTCGCCTGTCTGCTTGCCTGTCGCGTCTCTCGCTGCCTTTCTCTGCAGTTGGGGCTGCTTTCTTGCTTGGTGGAGCGCCTGCCTGCCTTCTCTCTCTCTCTCTTTCTCTCTCTCTCTTTCTCTCTCTCTCTTTCTCTCTCTCTCTTTCTCTCTCTCTCTTTCCCTCTCTCTCTCTTTCCCTCTCTCTCTCTTTCCCTCTCTCTCTCTTCCCTCTCTCTCTCTTCCCTCTCTCTCTCTTTCCCTCCCTCTCTCTTTCCCTCCCTCTCTCTTTCCCTCCCTCTCTCTTTCCCTCCCTCTCTCTTTCCCTCCCTCTCTCTTTCCCTCCCTCTCTCTCTCCCCGTCTCTGTCGGAGGGGCGAAAGGCGAGCAGCGCGGAGGGGGAGATCGCGGAGGGGAAAGGGGTGTGAAGGGAGGGTGTGAAGGGAGGGGGTGCGGCTTGTGGAGGGGGGGTCTGCTATGCCCTTCCACAGCGCGTCCGATCGTCACTGTTGCGTCGGCTCCCGAGGCAGGCAGTCGTGCGTGGTCTCTCCAGTGGGCTGTTAGTCGGCTGCGCGGACCTCTCTCCTGAAGTGTTGTCCGCTGGAAGATTTTTCGGTAAAAAATCTTCTTCGAGAGGGCGGAGTGCATTTAAGTGGCGGTCCATTTGTCTCTCGCTCTCTCCCTCTTAAAGTCTTCTAAACGGGACCCGTCTCTCATCTCGCCCCGCAGAAACCAGACAGCCCGGCCGAAATGAGCGAGGACAAGCGGTCAGAGTCGCCGTCTTCACCGGCTAGAGCGTCGGGAGCAGCCTCCCCCGCTCTACCCGCCGCCTCGGCCACCGTGTCCGCCGCCGCCGTCACCGTGTCGGCCGCCGCCGTCACCGTGTCGGCCGCCGTCACCGTGTCGGCCGCCGCGGTCACCGTGACCACGGCCGCCGCTGCCGCTGCGGCGGCTGCCGCCGAGACCGCACAGGACCTCCGGCACGCAGTGCTCACCTTTGAGCAGGTTCGCCGCCTGCACGAGGTGATGAACGAGGTGGTGTGCATCCACGGCCGTGGAAACTTTCCCACCTTGGAGGTGCGGCTCCGAGACCTGGTGAACGTGGTCCGCACCAAGCTGGAGGAACCGGTGCAGGAGACGGGAGCTCCGGGCACTGGGGCTGCCGGCCACGTCCGAGTACGAGACATACGTCTGAATGGGGGTGCGGCCAGCCACGTGCTAGCTACGGGCCAGCCACAACCGTACAACGATCTTGATCTCATTTTCGCCGTCGAGCTAGGTTCAACAAGACAGTTCGAGCGCGTCAAATCTGCGGTGCTGGCTTCTCTGCTGGATCTCTTGCCCGCCGGCGTGAGTCGTCGACGCATCTCCCACGCTTGTCTCCGAGAGGCGTATGTGAGCAAGATGGTGAAGGTCTCTGAGGGCGACAGGTGGTCCTTGATCTCCTTGGGCAGTTCGGCCCGAGGGAGGAATGTGGAGCTGAAGTTTGTCGACACCATGCGCCGTCAGTTCGAATTCTCGGTGGACTCCTTCCAAATCCTCCTGGAACCCCTACTTCTATTCTACGATTGCAGCGGAGAGCTGTCCATTGGAGAGAATTTCTACCCGACCGTCGTTGGCGAGTCTGTTTATGGAGACTTTGGTGAAGCCTTGACACACCTCCGCAAGCGACTGATTGCGACCAGACAACCCGAGGAAATTCGCGGCGGCGGTCTCCTCAAGTATTGCCACCTGCTTGCAAGGCGATACAGGCCTGCAAATCCCAGCCACATCAAGACTTTGGAACGCTACATGTGCTCGCGTTTCTTCATCGACTTCCCGGACATAGGACAGCAAAGAGGAAAATTGGAGAACTACTTGTGGAACCACTTCGCTGGGCCAGAGGAGGAGGCCCTCCGCCACCGATACTTGACCCTTCTGCACGGCGTCGTGGAGGAGTCGACCGTTTGCTTAATGGGACACGAGCGGCGGCAAACCCTCCAGCTCATCCAGGAATTGGCCTACCTGGTCTTGTGTCAGGAGCAGCAGCGACTGATTCAGCAGTACGAGGTGACGGGCGTGGGGGGCATACCTCCCCACGTGTTCTCGGCCCCTGCGTCGCCGTGCCCTTCCCACGCCTCGACGGGCTCCTCCGCCTCCTCGTCGTCGACGGCGTCCTCATCGCCGGCTGCTTCGCCGCCACCCCAGGCTCCGCCGCACCCCCCTCTGCTCTACGCCGGGGGCTATTACTACGCCCCTGTGATCGCCGCGCCGGCCTGCTATTCCTGCGCCGCGTGCTCGTGGCTGCCGTGCACGTGATTGTCACCCAACCTGGCCCTGACCGCCACGACGCTGCTACCCCCGCAACCCCGAATCATCTTCCGAGTCACCTTCTCCGACCCAGCAGCGACGGGACGTGCCCCACGCCCCACGAGCCGAGCGTCCCCGCCGTGGAAGAAGGCGTCGTCGGTGGCCGAGGATGAAGACGGAGAAGAGGTGGTGGTGGTGGTGGAGGCGGAGGAGGGTGAAGGAGGAGATGGAGGTGTGGATAAGGATGGTGAGAGGGAGGCATTGTCGACCGTGGTGTGTGTCCCCGAGGCGAGGAAAACTCGGCAAAGGAGGAAGACTCGGCGGAGGAAGAGGGGGAAGCGCTGAGTGTTGGTTGGCCTTATGGGGAGTGTGTCAGCGCGAGTGTCTCTGTGAGTGTCTGTATGCATGTGTGTGTGCGCGCCCCCGCGCGCGTGTGTGTGCATCTGTGTAGCGGCTGTGTCAAATCCAAAAATAAGGCTCGCAATCCGTGAGATTGGGGAAAAAATATAACCAGACTGAGGAACTGTGGGGTAAGCAACTTCAGAATATGTTCTAACATTGGAGGCATACCTTAAATGGCGGGGTGAACTTGTTCGACTTGTTGGGCCTAAGAATTGTTTTCTCGAAATTCTAATGTCGGGTTACGACCCTACCCACGTTGCCCTGTGTTGAGAAAGCACACTTGTTTAATGTTTATCAAAGGGGTACTTCAGGGCTTCAGGTGTGGGCCAGAGGAATGCCGAATGGGACGTGTACGAGATTAGCTGTGAGATCGCATTATTGAATGGTGAGTGCGGCTCATAGTTAAATATGGGAAAGACTTATGGATTCGACCAATCATCTCGGAATGGGCCTTAGCATTTTCTTTGTGCTTGGATACATCGGTACCTGGGATGTATTATCAGTAAGACGAGGGATTTGAAAGTTCACGATTCCCCGTCATGTAAAATTATCGCTGTTTCACCTGAAACGAGTGAGAGAAAAATCATTCCGTAATTTTTTTGAAGTTCGTGTAATTTGTGTTGTGGCTGTGACGGTCGAGGAGGAGTTGAGATTTTTTTGAGCATTTTACATTGGATAATCGGGCCACAGTATGACTCTCTTCAACGAGGTTTAGGTTTGGTGTAACGTAGCGTATACTTGACCTTTATGGGACGAAGGCAAGGTTAGCCGACAGAATTGTAATGGCGAATTAACAGTCATATCATGAGCTGTAATATTTCATCGAGATCCGCGCTGCTAAACACTAAAGGAAGTGGTGCGGATCTTGGTGTTTTGTGTTATTCCCAATATTTAAACAAGCCAGGCCATAAGGCTAAAATGTACAGGTTTTATATACAATTATAGCGTTGGCCTGATCTTTTAATAAAGACTGTCTTTCGGTGAACATTTTACTGTCAATCAATAAATTAGGTTTTTTAGGTAGCCGTCTTTTAATTTTCCATTGCATAAACGTGATTTTTCAGAATAGATCTTTACAGCCAATGTACAGTTTGACGTATTTTCAAGTTCTGTAGTGTCTGTCAAGTATTCGTGGCATTGAAGTAAAAAAATACGGTAATTAGTGTTGTCGTATACTAACTATCAAGGTTCATATTTTTGGCTTAGAACAAACGCTTATTGAGCAGTCTCCTCCAACATTTTTCAATTATTTGCCGTGTTTCCGGGGGTGGGATACGCAAAGAGTTGTCGAATCTTCTTCCTGGGACGCCTTGAAACGTAACGGTATTGCCTCGCAATGCCTTGCTGACCTTAATACAAAGAGAAGAGGGAAAGTGAAGAGACCTAGAGAGTGAAGTGGTTATTGACTCTCGAACAAAGATATTTTGAGACAAGGGGTGGGTATGTACGTAATGGTTTTAATGGCTTATAAAAGAGGTCATATGCCACACAGCACGTTGTCTGTAGTTTGCGAGCTACGTGCTGCGGCTATTCGCTGGTGGTAGAAGTTAGTCGAGCCTCCCTTTCATACCCACGGAGAGATGGGATATCGTCCGAAAGTGTATTTTTTTTCGAAGTAAAAATCTGTTCATAAAAATTTCCATAGATCTTGCCGTAGGAGCGACATCGGATGAACAAAACCCTCGCTGAATGTTTCTCCACCCCCCAAAATAATTTAGTTGACGCAAGATAATTAATACTTAATGTCATACAGATATTTGATCGCTCTTCCAATTGTGAATTATTTCTATATTACTGAAAGAAAATGTATGTCTCGAGAGGGTGGGATGGATGGCCATGGTTTACACTGATATTGAACCAACCTCTCTATTTTTGATTAATGTGCATTTAAAGTGTAAAATTTTTAAAAAAAGCTATTGTCGTAAGATCTTGAATATAATACCCACATATTACTATTCCATGTTGGGAGTCTTTAATTTTTGTTGCTTAATGTGTCTCACTAGTGTGTGCTGGCATTCTTAATGTTAAGCAGATTTTAAATTTATTGCATCTGAAATGTGTTGTGTTAAATTTAATTATTATGTAGTATGTTATAGATTGTCTGATTAAGGCAAAATGAGTACCTTCTTATTGGAGAGAGTATTTAGTTCTTATGTATGTTATTCTTTGTGTTTATAATGTAATTTCAATGCACCATTTGAATACTTTTTGTGGAGGATAAAGTATTTTGACTGACCTTATCACTTTATCTTTCCAACGTACAATTTTTACCCTATTTTAGAACTCAAAATCGTTGGGTAGAGGGCATGGAAAATATAACGGTGTAATAAAGCTTCATGGGTATTTGTGTGTATATATATATATGTGTATGTATATATATATATATATATATATATATCCATAAATAAACATATTGTCCTACGCATATTTATGCTAGCATAATCTAATTAAGATTAAAGTCTATGTGGTTCCCCCTTCCCCCTGGCTTGCGGAATCGTGGAAAAACTGTCTTAATGTTGCAAAAAATTACAGGACGCTCTTGGCTAAAATGCAGAACTATGCAATGGGCAACCAAATTTTCTTGTGGGTTAAGTGCGTACATGTTGTTTCCTCATTTGGAGGACACAATAAAAGAGTTTCAATATCATATTATCAACGAGAGCATTGCGAAGTTTGGACTTGGTTGAAATAAGTAATGCGCTTGTTGTTCCAATGAGGTGCTTTTGTAGGCACTGTGTTGAAACAGTGGGGGGTTTAAGGCGTCCAAAATTTTGCAGATGCAAATTGCGTAACGAATAGAAGCTGATCTTGTATTTTGTGAATGGTCTCTCTTTTGTAAAGTTGACCGCGGAGAAACGTCCTATTTAAACTTGAGCTCTGTTATATATTTTTAAAACGATATTCAAGATGATTAAAATAAGATTTTTTAAAAAAAAGTTTGTATACTGTTCCAAAAGGTTTGCGTTATCCACCTTAATTTCGTGCAACGTGGGCGAGGACGAGATTTTTCCTTGAGGGGGAAAAAAGTTTAATTTTTTTTCCGCGGGGAGATGTTTGGTGAATGGAGGGGAAGCATTTCGATCGCTCCGCGTTAAAGCTACATCCCATATGTTTCCCTTGTATAACCACGTCCGCAGAATCTGTAATATTTTTGGGTCCTCGGATAACCACAAAAGCAGTAATGAATCGAGCGTCACCTTCTAGCAAAACTCCGGACGTACGCAAGACCCGTGATGATCGCAAGTGTATGAGGGAGTGGAGAACTATCTATCATATATGTAAAAGATACTATTTTGAATGATCCTCGCTTATGGGGAACCGTCATATTGTTTTTATTCCCCCCTACCCTTATGGTGTTCTCATGGATAACCATTGTGAAGAAATTTCTTTAAAATTGTGAGAATAAAGATGTACGTAAAACATTACGTGGTGCCTTGTTTATTTATGCTCTACATCGGGTGTCCTCTTTGACGTCCTTCAAACGACCTTATTCGAGCTGAGCTCACGCTCAAGGGATCATGTATTTGAAGTTGTATTCGGCGTGCGGAATTGGATTGAAGTGAGTACGTGTGGAAATAACGGTGAAAATGATAAAGCAATGTGCTAAGTATTCAAAGGATATGTAACTAGTGAGCAAAAAGTCGAAATAGGTTTAGATTTATCTTGGGACGAGTGTCATTCAACCATTGTGCCACTGGCTTCAGTACATCTTGGAGAAGTAGGGTGCAAGTTATCAGTGGAATGTGTCTGAATTGTCAGTCAGTCCCTTGGGTGACACGTTCAATGCACTGACATTGATGACACATTAATATCATCGCTCATTTGCAGAAAGAACCTTATTTCCAAAATAATATCCCAAGTTTGTGGGTTTAGATGACCCATAGGAGGATGAAACCATGGACACAAAATTTCAGTGGATAGAGATGTGTACACTCAAAAAAAATATTACGCGAGTGTTGTTTTATGTACAGTTATTCAAAGAATGTGAGGGTTTAGACAACCCTTGGGATCGGGTTCAGTTCACCCTGGCCCTGAGAGGCTCGCCGGGCTCACGTATATTCCGTGCCGTGACTACAACAAAAGTGAAGTCATTTAGAATTGCAATCTAAATTAGGTTGCTTAGGCAAAACGTGCTGATGTTTACGGTCGTGAAACGTTTGGATCGATTGAAAGACGCCGATCGCTGGTTTGTATGGCTGCGTGCTGCCATCCATTGGATTGCGACGGAACCGGGACGGACGCATCCGGCTGTAATTTCTGGAATATTCTGGAAGGTAAGTATTGTAGCCGCTCGAGGTATTGAACACAAGCGCGCTGGCACACGATGTAAGGTTGGGGTCTTCCAGAATACCTTTTTTGGTATTTTTTCTTGGCAGTGTGTGCTCTTAAATTGGAGTACTCCTTTTCAGTAATGTCCGTGGCGTGTCCGACAGTGTTTCTTCACTTTCGATCAAGTGACCCAAAGCAAACTTCTTGGAAGGAAAGGTAGAGAACCGCATATTTCAATTATTTACTGTCATTCAATTATAAAATATGGTTTGATCAATTTTTTGTTAAAATATCTCAGTTCTAAATATTGTCTTCCTGTTTACCTTGGGTGGTGGATTTTGAAAGCCAGTTATTTTTTTCCTGCGAATTTCCCTGCCTAAATTATTAAGAGCTAATGTCGTAATAATGGGAATGGCAGGTAATGCTTTCGTAAGCGGATTTATGGGCGAAGCTTTCTGTAATAGTTTCTCTAGAGTTGTATTTCATCGCCTTCCCCATTTGTGGAATTTAATCCCAGCCGTTCAAGCGGGAGATTAGCTTCGTATGTAACGCTATCGTTAACTTCCGCAATCTGCGAAAACCAGATTAATAGTTTTTCCGATCTATTTTACTCTAAAATCCCTGCTGTAGTACTTCGTTCGCTTAAATAGTTGAGACTCCGTATTGAACAACTTTATCTGTGTAGTGCATCATTATATACGGTTACTATTGAAATTTGTAATGTAATAGCTTGGTGTGTCAACAGAGGAAGGTTAAATACTTTCACCATAATTCTTCACGCAGTCTCTAATTGCCGTGCCGTGTATACACAAAAGTGTACGTTCCAGGTTTTTTGAGAAACTTCTACAGACCACTGTTACCAGGGAAGTTTCTTGTTCAATTGCTGTTCAGTACATAATCTTCTACGGGTATTCTTTAGATTCCGCGACACTGCAGGGAAGGTACCGTGGAATTGCAATATTATACAAAATGTGGGACACGTATAAATGTCAAAAATTCCGAATATCGGCACATCCTACCACCTCTGAACCAATTAATTCATTACCGAAGCTCGCGACAAGGCTGGCAAGGTTGAAATGCATATTGTAGTATCATACAATGATCAGATACTTGGCGCTACACTAATGCAAACTTAAATCATACAATTGGAGAGAGGCTACTCAATCCTTTCACTTAACTCTTCAACGACCGACCACTTCCCTACCTTGCATGGCAAACTCCTTGGTATTTAGGCCCTTTGCTGCGTAGCAGCGATAAGCCTAGGGCAGCGAGGAAATCTAGTAGCAGTTTTCACTTTCACTGAAATAATTGTTACGGGCGAGTGATATGAGATACTCTTACGCCGTGATCTTAGATGACTACACAACCATTGTTGGCATCCCATTGTTGAAACCGCTCCGTGTGGCCTACATTACCTCCATGCTCTTGCCGTATCTGCTTTCTTGCGTCCTTGCCCACTCCAGTTCCCAGCTGCGGAGTAAGCTGATTTTCGATGGTGGTGGGCTCCGCTTTCATTCGTCGAACCTTGTTGCTTAAAGGCCTCTCGCGCCTTTAAGAAAGTTTTGCTTCGTCGAAATATGCTATGTTGTGATCCTCTGCCTTCATAATCATGTATTCGCAATACCCCTATCGCATGTAAAAATTGCTCGTTTAGAAGTTTATCATGAAACCTTACATAAGTCATGTTGAAAACTTAATATTTAAGTTTGTTTAAATGTTACGTTAGTAATTCAATAACTATTGGTGGCAGTCCTGAAAAACTGGAAACATTTTTGCCAGTGAGTTATTAAGGTCGTAACATAAACGCAGATGTAACAAGTTTTCATTTCTCTTAGATATCAACTATTTACGCAAATGTATTTGGTGTTGGACGAACAGTCTTACTTTTTATTTCCGCGCACTCTACCGTATCCAAAAATACCACTTGAGTTGATTATTTTAATACTAAACGAAAGAATAATAAGGTAACAGTTTCTCTCGTGGCGAGAGTTTTACTTTTTTGTTCCCCTCCGCGGAGTTTTGAATCTTCCGCAACTGGTCGTTTAGTTGCACATTCTGTTGCTAGAGCCCGCAGTCTTACGGGCTCCCGTGTGAACTAACTGCGTAGTACACCTCCTTCAGTCATTCTAGGCGGTAAATTAAATCTCTTCAATACCAATTCCTACGCGTGGGAACAACCAACCAACAATCACATTTGAAATAGTTTAAAATGATTTATCTTCAGACACGTATATTAATTAGGGTGCACGTGGAAATTTCTAACAATTTCAAAATGCTTTCCTTTTTAGTTTATTCCATCATTGAAAACAAATTAAGACAAAAACATGAAAACGGTCGCGGTTGAGGAAGAAAACTTCTAGAATTCTGAAGGCACTTCTAATAATAGTGATTGCTTTACACCTTGTATATCTTATCCTTCGATTCTGAGACCCAGCGATTTGAAAGTCGGACCATTAAGTTCCTCTTGACGAAGGCCTTGATACAATGGAATATTTTGGAAGTTAACATAACTGATAACCGTGTTCTTGTGTCGACTATGGATTTATGTAGTGGAAAATTCGATACCAATTTAGTAGAAGCAGATAATAGAAAACAAGTTAAGCCTTCTCATTTATTACATTCGAAAATAAAGAACGGAATGCTCAAAGAGACTGCTGTTAGATTTCAAAAGAGCCGTCGGTAGTCCCAAAGATACGTAAATTGATATTTTTCATGGAATTAACGAGCACGTCATTCGCTGTGATATGTGAAATTTAATCTACCTTGAAAAAAATTTCATTGAGGGCATAAACTCGAGAGGGACAGAGTAATGTCTTCCTGCATGCCACAAGTAAAATTTATAAGACATTACCATTACTGCTCTAAATTTGCACGAGCGACATAAGTTCGCGGGAAAACAGAACCATTTAAATATTTGCGAAAGACAAGTAACGAGACAATCTCACGAGGAAAATCACATGAGAGTAACTTTCCCCCGAAATAAATCTTGTTCACAATAGAGACTAGTGAATGTGAAGTCGCATCATAATGGAACGGAGGCGACGGAAAAGGGGTGGCATTATTTGAGTGTGTCACAACAGGGAAGTCAAATTTTTAACATGTGTAATTTGGGCTCATTGGGGAATAGTTAAGGAACCAGAGAAATCGGTTAAGATGCGATGAATTGATCCAAATATTTTATGAATAGACCACGTTTGAACAGATGTGATGTGCGTAACTTAATCATTGTGAATTTGATTTCTCTAAAGGTAATCTGGATCCGTGGCCAAACTTTTACGCGGAGGTGAACCATTTTTTTCAAAAATGTACATTTTTTTAAGTATGTACAATTAAAAAAAATGCCTAGTACTGGTGAAATGCTTTCATGTATAGTGTATTTCAATGAATTCAGATAAAATATAAAACAATGAGATATTCATTAGTTCCCTCGTTACTCTTCTGAAGCCTGAGTTCGTACTGAACTTCTACTTAAATTACCATCTCTTTTAATGTTGTTGATGAGGAGCTGATGGAAGGAAATGAAAACTTAGGTTTAAATAATGATAACCCACTGTAGCAATGACGTAAAGTGAAGTAATGTTAATACTAGTTACGACATATAATTTCTCGAGAGTAGCAAATGCGATTGTGATATATATTAAATACGCCTTCTAAGTTATAAAATAAACTTGAATAGCGATGTAGCAGAGGAGGATTTGTCACTCGCCTCACATTAAAAGATGATTGGGTTAACATTGCCCACCGTCGATGTCTTCAATTCTGCTATTAGATTTGACTCTGGGGGACACATACCCCGCGGATAAAGTTAATTTAAAATTAATTACTTCAAATGTTTCTTTGCATTGGTGACAATACATGAGGTTCGATTAAATCAAGTTAACTTAAACTTTTTACAATGAAACTTCGTACATAATTGTGGACGCCTCAATAAGAATAAAAATGTTTTTCATTATCCACATAAAGAACGTCAATTTTACGCGACAACCAATTTTCACGTTGTGGAGTACATGATTTGGTATGTACGAATGTCATAAATGGGATGCGTATCAAAATGCAGGGCATGTGTTCCAGATATGACATCCACGACATAGTTTTTGGTTGATTTTCCCGTCAGAAGAAAAAAATGCCGGCAAGCTTGCTTTGCGCGCATCATTTTGCACACAGTAAATTTCAATTTTTTGTTTTATTTCACACTGAAAAAGACGATTGATCAAACTATTCTCATCGTCATATTCAGTGGAGCTGAAGAATTTCGTAGCAGTGTTTCCAAATTTAGCTACTGATTGTCCAACTGAAGTCTTGAGACAATGTACATATAATATTTGCTAAAACTCGACGTAGGAAATGGAATCTCTACAATTGTAAATTAAGTCAATTTAGAAGGATGAATTAAGGGAGCAGCTAAAATTTTTGTGAGGGCTTCATCATGTCTATTGTGAAAATAACACGTCTAGTTTTATGCGCGAGGAGAAATTAGATTGAATGTGAATAATTCTGAGCTTCAATTATCAAAAAGGACCCCTTAAGTGCTATAAAATGTTTGTATCGCCGACTGACGGCTCATATACACTGCCGTTGTCTCCATCCATTTCCCTCGTTGCCCTACCATATGTTACATTCAAAATGTGTGTGATTGAGCATGGGTACTCGTGGCCTGGTTTTATCATCTTATTTCGTGGGGCCACGGCTGAGTACTTTTGTTTTTTTTTTTGTCTCAAGCGTTTCAGAAACTCTGGGATTACTGCGAAAAATGTCCGTGCCCTTGGCGAAGTGCATTCCATGAATATATACTTAAGAAGATCGTTGAGACTATTGGGAGAGGGTATTTGACTAGACGGGTACGGCGCTCATGAAAATCTCTTGCCACGCTCGTCGGATTTGGGGCAGGCGACGGAAAATTCTCCTCGAATTTTCCTCTCCCACGTGATAAATGGGAAAAATTCGATATCCAGTGCTGGTTTGCTTTAGGAAAAGGCAAGGCCACCGGCTCGGCTCCGCTTCGAGTGTGGAGAGCGAAGGAAAACTTGAAGGTTAATGGAAAAGGGAGCTTAGGAGAGAAAGAGAGAGGTCAAGTGACGGTGAACTGGGATTATTAAGGTTTTTAATGGCTCTAGCGTAACAATAGTTCTTACTCTGAGAGGACCAGATCCACGTAGAGTCAATTTCCATGAAATTCGATGCGTGTGGTTTAATTTCCCCAATAGCTACCTGATCGCGAAATTTCTTAGTTTCCTAAAATTTTCTTAGGTTTCCTTAGTTTCCTGATCACATTTTTGAGCATAAGGACTTGTAGTCAGCGATATGTTCGCGTTGGATTATAGCAAAAAGTATGCGCATTTATAATAAGTTTTATTATCCTGTTGATAATAAATAGACATTTGATATTGTTATGTTCTTGGCTACCATTTCTCCGGACACAGAATCAATGCTAAATCTAAAAAATATTTTTCAGCATTATTGTTTTATTTTTGCTCTGAAACATTATTTTTATTGGTAGCAGTTTTATTTCTATTTTTCCCATGTTTTGGATGGTAATTGATCTTCGTATCTTTTTGCATTTTTGATCATATATGCATGTATATGCGTGTGTGTGTGTTATTATATATATGTACATATTTATTGCATTTTCGAATTCACTAGGATATCTCATTTGTAACTTGAGGAAGGGAAAACTGACACATATTCCTCTGAAATGCAAGCCATTTGGCCAGCGAAGTTGACCATATAGTGGAATATTTCGCTTTGGGTCTTAAAAATGTAAGTGTACCAGAGTCACAATATCACCAAGTAGACTGGCCTGAGTACAACCTATGCTTTATCTTACAACCAGTTATCATCATAGGCTTTCGACTAAAACTATCAATTTGCTACGTGATTTTGAAGCCTAGGGAATAGGGGCTGCATTTGCTACAATGCAAATGTAACTGTAGGGAGCCAATTTTTGCAAATTTCTTAATATTTTATGAGGCAATTTTTCACTTTAATGTTTAATTCTATTTTTTTAAAATGTAGTTGCTCAGCAAGCGCTAGGATGAAAATAAAAGGCCGTTATTTTTAGCCACACAAGAAATTCGATTTTTAAATCCAACAAAAATGTAGTAAAAACCAATATGAAGCCAAAATTTATCATATAACAAATGGGACAATTTAAATAATACTAAAATTGATGGTAACATCAAAATAAAATGAATACATAAAGCTGAAAAAGATTACTCATGGTTTAGATTAAACCAGTGACCCTGTGGCCAATACCCAAATATGCTGTCATGGCAGGACAGGATAGTAACTTTTATGAAAACTGTTCTTTAAAAAAAATAATTTAATTGACCCATGGGAAATTCAAGAGCACATGATCACATGTAAGTGCTCATGAATCACAACATTAGTTTTAAGAGAATGAGGAAGACTGGTAAGAGGATCTATGGGAGTTGAATGGCATACCTTAATGATAGGGACTGTGGGGAGATGATGGCTATTCACATAGAGAGAGACTGGAAGGGCATGGCAAGGAATATTTTCTTGGCCACTCTGACCTCTCACATATTAAGGTATGATGAAACTTATTACCAGCTGGGACAAAATCTGGAAAGATTACTGGAAAGGATTGCAGGATCTTGTGGTTTAGAGCCCACACAAAATATGTGCTGGCTACTGGCAAAAGGTTAGAATGCTTACCCGGTTCTAGATTAGTGATTCTGACAGGAGAGGGTCAGAAGATTAATTGGTCTGGGTTATGGGTCCCTGATGTCCCATACTCAACTTATACTGTTATGAACCCTTGCAACACCTAACTCCTAAGTTGAAACTAACATTCTCTCTGTTAAAATACACACAGATCAAATGAAGGCCTCTTACTCATTAATGTCAACAATACTATATTTCTCTTCTCATCCCAAGACCCACACTTTTACCCACTTCCTCAAATGTTCTGGGCTAACAATTGTGAAGGACTGACTGACTATCTCCAGCATCACATATCCCACGGAATGTATTTTTGGATCTGTAGAACAATACCTTGATCCTGTAATCACATATTTCCCTTCCTTCAATATTGCTCTGATGGAAATATACTTCCACATTCCACACACTTGATGTGAGTTACTCTCTCAGATATGTTGGTGAACAGTATACATTAAGATGGTATTACAGCCTGAGGTTTTTGTTAGAAAATTCTTCCCTCCCAAAACTATCAAAGAATTGTGATTAATCTGATACCATACTGCCAGCTGCTATTGAACATCACTGTAGGTCAGTATAGTTAGGAACATCAGCTTGTGGTGCCAGGAAATCAAAGGTAAGTTAACCTAAAAGCTACAATCATGTGTACTGAGTGATCCTAAATAAAATATTTAAAAATGGGATTGAAGACAGATACTAATGGTACTTCATTAATATCTTTGTGGAATTTTCATCTACGGATGCCTGCTGTTAACTTCAAAAAAACCTACATTCATGCTTATCTCATATAAAATATGTGTATTATCTGAAATATCCGTAGATGTAACAGAGAATGATTTCTCTTTATGTTCTCCAAATTTTATCATCGCGCAACATTCTAAGTGTCATCATTCACATCAGTGAAGTTTCTGTTGAAAAATATATTGGAGAAGCATGTCATTTTTTTGCCCCTCCCTCCTTTGAATTCATCTGATAAGACACACAGAAAATATCTGACATATGTTTCACAACTTTAATTTAAATTGATTGAAACAGTTGCCAATAATTTCAATGGAAAAATGTCTTATATATTTTGTTGTGGATTTGAGCAAGCAGGTTTTTGAAATTAGTCAACAGTCTTTTGCCTTAGAGAAATCCATAAAAAACAGATGAAGCCTCAGAAAGTTTTCTGTACAGAACAATGAAGACCAATATGAAATAACTCTTGAGGACAATTTCATAATTATTGCTTAAAAAATAAGATGATGGAAAGGTTCCTACTAGCATAGGTGCGACTATACATTGTATGTTAACCATAATTGACCATTCAAAAATTATATGATCCAAAAAGAGAGATATGTAACATCATGACAAGAATAATTTGATGTTGTAAATTTAATGATCTCAAACTTTTTATGCCAAAGTATTTCAAAATCGCATACATGCATGACTGTATGAAATGAACACTATATTTAAAAGAAAATGAATAAGCAGCAAACACTGAAAAGTGAGGATAAGGCCACTTCATTAGTTGTATTCAGATAATCATAGTGATCTCCTAGGATGAGCACACTTTACCTATGGTTCATTTAATTGATTTTGCCTGCTCATCTATTTTGTGTCCAATATAAATAAAATGGTTTTTAGTCTAGCAATAAACACAGAGCATGTAACAACTGTACTGTAATAATTCCTACTTCTGCAATTCCAATTTGTTTCCGAACATGACATGGTGCAATTGTTAAACACTGATATGTCATTCATATCTTATGTTTCCTTAAATAGTTATGCTGGAAGTTTCACTTTTTGTTTTTGTTTTCATTAGTAGAATTAATAATCCATTTGGTAATTTATAATGGAATAACCAATGCATTTGTAAACACATGAGAAATTGAGGGCAAGGTTGTAAAAGGGCCAGTAGAAGGGGTAAACCATAGAAGTTCCCCATTACCAGCATGAGAAAAAATTTATTCAAAATTATTAACAAGAGGGAAACGAAAAGTAGTCACAATTTAGTTGAGAAGGCCTTTATTATTTCAAATTTTTATTTTTTGCACAGGAGTGGCATATGGTCTGGCATTTACCCTAAGTGCAGGGAAACCCTTTGGAGGCCACCTTAAGCTTCAATCTTAAAACCAAGTGTAAATTGTATAATATTCAAGTTTATTACCACTGCTTTTTACCTTTTTGGAATAGTAACTAGCACTGATTTTATGAAGTCTTCGGAGGTAATTTCTCCATCATGAATGTTACAAATTAGCCCATAGAAACACTTCCTTCCATGTTTTCCTAGTTCCACGGGAATATTGTCTACCCCCATGACCTTCTTTGTTTTCAATTTCCTAAATGCCCTTTCTACCTCAATATTAAATAAGACTGAACCTATGCTCACACTCATCTACCTTATGTCAGTGTCTAACTTTGCTGGCCTAATATTTTTACAATACAGTTTTTCTATAAATTTCTTCCATCCTGTACTCCTCTTGGATCTTATCTTTTTCAACTAATATTTTTCCTGACTTATCTCTGATTGTTAACATAGTTTTCCTTCTTGCTTCCCAACAGCATTTTAACTTTGTTATATGTGTAATGCACCAATTTTACCCTTTCTCTGCCAACTTTCCATATCATTATCCTGAGTCTTACACCACGCTTCCTTTGCTCTGTACGTTTTGCACCTCAGTATATTATTTGATTCTTTATACTTCCTTCTACCAAACTCTTAAGTTTATATTCTTACATTTCTTTCTCTCATCTATTTTTCTAATCATCTTGTCCATAATCCATGGTTTAACTGTCCTTTTCATATTTAGAGTGCCTATTATTTTGTCTGCCGCCCTCAATGTCCCTTTTTTTATATTTTCCCAATTTTCCCTAAAGTACCTAGTTCTCTGGCCTCATTCATAATTTTTTTCTGAAACCTGCTGAAAATCATTTCTTGCCATTCCTGTTAATGCTTCCAAATTCAATTCTTACACAATCACTCCTGTTTTACCTTTTTGAGTTAGGTACTACACTTCATTATTGCTGAATTATGGTCTGAGTTGGAATCTGCTCCCAGGAAGCAGTGTAAATTAATCAATATGTGCCCCAATCTTAACCCAATCTTAGTATAATCTTTCTGATATTCCCCTGAATCATTTAACTTTTTTGATCCGTACCTTGGCCTTTTTTGGTGTCTGAACTAGATGTTGGTGATGATTAACCCTTGTCTCCTTCAGAATTCCATTGCCCTCTCACCATTTTCATTTCTTGTTCCTAAACCATAATCCCCTGCCTGAATACCATTTCTTCCTTCACTTACCATCATGTTCCAATCTCCCAACACTATCAAATGTGTACCTACAGGAAAACCAACAATTGTGCACTCAAACTGATTGTATACCCTATTGACTTTTTCCTCCCTATGATTTTCTGGTGGTGCATGTACCTGAACAATGACCAAGTTCTGATTTTATTTCTACTTGTAATATTCTGTTGCTTACTCTATGATTCTTCTTACCTTTTTATTCAATCTGATTGCTACCTCTTTCTGGCTCTCTTTCCCCCTCCTCTTCCCCACTATCTTTCTATCTTACCTCTCGAAGACTTAAAATATTTATACTTCCCCTCTCCATCTCTCACTTTATATCCTCTAATTTTCTTTCCCATAGTATTGTCCTAACATTCCTATTCTAACTAATCCCATCCTTTTCTATATCCTCTAGGCTGCTGATTTCTTCATTTATACTTGGGAAGGATTTTGTGAGATGACAATTGCACAAGTCTTGCCTACTCCACTACAGGACATGACACATGGTGTCTTGCCCTGTAGTGGAGGAGGTTAGGCTGAGTCCCACAGTTGCCAAGACTCATTTTATATACAGTGACCATCATGATATTCTATAAATAAGTACGGGTAATTCAGGTAGTTTTCTGTTACACTCCTCAATAGTAACATGGCACCACCACTCAATGGCTACCCCACTGGGACCTTTGCAACTGCTTCGTTGAGGAACAGATGCTGCATGGACTGCCTTTTGTCTGGCTCCTAATTGTTGACCTCTCCCACATGAGTGATCATACGAGGTGCAATTATCATTGCTCCTTCCAGCTCTAGTGTAATCAGGATGCACAAATCCTTCCACCATGCCAAGATTGTAGTCCATGGGGAAGGATGCATTATATATGAGCCATATATGTCTCAAATGATTCGATAGAAAACATGTTTGGCCAATATATGTCAATGCCCTTCTTGATCACTGCATCCTCCCTACCTCTTCCCCATTAATGCAGCATCCTAAATCGAAAACCAATACAATATTGAGCCTCTGCCAGCAAGCATAAGGTGACCAAGTCATTCAAAGACCTTTTCCCTAACCCTTAGGATAACCGAAACCTTTTTCTAAACCTTATTTCCAGATACCTCACTATCTCTTCCAGATTACCCACTGGCCTTCACCATATATTGCATCACCACTGCCCTCCACAAAAATGCCTTCCCCTGTATTTATGTCTCCGGCCATGCTGTAAAACATGCCTCTCATCTGGTTCCTCCCCATTTTTACCAGCCAAAACAGGCCCAGCCCATTTCCCATTTCATCAGATGACAGCTGCACCTCAAAAGATGTTTTATTCATACTGCAGTATGAACAGTGCCCCTCATTTTACATGATTGAAACCTCTACTCTCTTTTCCATTCACATTATCAGCCATGGAATCTCTCTTTCACAGTTTCCATTCTCAAAACATACCCTCAACCACAATATTCCTTTCCATTTTCTATCCTCCACGTTCTACTTCCCACTAGTGAACAGCTAAAAGACACAGAATTATCCATAATCTGATTGTCAAAGTCATTTTACCCACCAAGACTCAATATTTTTCTTGAAACTAAATTTTCTCTACCTGCCCCCCCCCCAAACATTCTTACTTAGACACTCTTTACTCATATCCACATTAAATCTCACTCCTGCTAATTACATGGTAGCTGACCCCCTTCTTTCCTTTGATACCTTTCTCCTTTCCACCTTCATGCACCATCTGCAATAGAACTGAGAATACTTTCAAATAATTCTTCCTCTGTCAATGAAGGGGCCATCTCCTGACCCCAAAATATCCATGATTTTTACAAATTTTGGGGATGGGGAGTCTACATAGGCAGCATTAGGTAAGAGAGTAGTGTCCATTATCATCAGTGCTTTTCAGCATACACATGGTGGAATGGTTGAAGAAGAATAGAAGGAACTGGAGATAGGAATGAAAATTGGCAGGTAATTGGTTAACTCAGTGAGGATAGCAGATCGTCAAACATAAGTTTGTCAGTCAGCCAAGGGTTGGCAATCAATCATATTTGGAAAATATATTGGTACCCTATTTCATGGGCACCCAAAATCTATGATATGTAGGCATCGGCCTATATATCTCTCATATAGCATGGTCAAGCATTCATATGAATTTAGTTGACTGCCTCTGTCTTTTTACAAGTTCATGGATCCATGTACATTTTTTTAGACTTTTTGAAGTTTTCTGTAAAAAAAATATGCAGGCCTAACTTTCCTGAACTTGGCCAATGGAGAGCTAGCCCATGACTACATAGAGGCTGGTGGTGCTATGGATTTTTCAGTAATACCAACGTACTCATTTTTGCGCATCGTATGTAAATCTCCTAAACCTTTTTAGTTTACCTTTAATAAATCAATGAGGCTTATGCTTTTAATAAACAAGTTTACAATCAAGGGCCCACTATTATTGTCAGAGTCGTCCTTTGACACCAAATAATAGAAAGAACTTAACAATATTTCCTAAACTAAAATGACTTCTTTCTTGAAAATCACCACGAAAACTCAGCACTCATTCTTTTATTGGAAGACACAGAGATATGCCATGCTCATTGCCTAGTTTACTATCATGGGTGCTATCTTCACCAGAGTCCTCCTTACCAGAGTCCTCAAAAGAGTTACACCAAATATAAAAATGTACTCAACAATATCTCCCAAACTGGGACATTTTTTTCTTGAAAATCACCGCAAACACTCAGCATTCCTTCATTTCCAGCAGGTACAATTTACTTCATGCTTATGGTTTACAGGATAGCAGGTTTACAGGTCTGTAGTTTATGATCTTGGGCCCACTATCAGCACCAGAGTCACCTATTTACACCAAAAATCAGATAGTATTTAACAATATCTTCTAAACTATAGCAACTTTTTTCTTGAAAATTACCATGAACACTTGACACTCATTCCTTTATCGGAAGAAATACAGCCACTCCATCCTTATTGCCGAGTTTACAATCTAGGACCCACAATTCTTCACCAGAGTCGTCCTTTCAGACCAAATTTCAGAAATACTTGACCATATCTCCTAAACAAGACCATTTTTTTCTTGGGAACCACCACATATACGCGGTACTCCTTATACGTCATTCTTATTGCCTAGTGTTCGATCCAGGGCCCATCATCGCCGCTTGAGTCGTCCTGTCATTACAAAAATCAGGATGTATTTAATAATCTCTCTTAAGCTAGAACATTTTGTTCCTAATAATCACCACAAATACTCGCCACTCCTTTTTCTATCCTCAGGTACACAGCTACCCCATGTTTATTGCCTAGTTTAAGATCTATGGTCCATTATCATCACCAGAGTCGTCCTTTCATACCAAAAATCACAAGGTACTTAACATTATCTGCTAAACTAGAACATTTTCTCTTGCAATTTGGAATACACACTAACCACAACTTACTTCATCTGCAGGCATTCGCTGACCGGATGCTCATTGCGTAGAATACAACCCAGGGCCCACTATCTTCACCAAAATCGTGCTTTTACACAAAAAAACAGAAAGAACTCAATAATATATCCTAAACCAGAACTTTTTTTTGTTCAATTTGGCATAAACACTAATTAGAAATTACTCCTATCTGCAGGCATTCGCTTGCCTCATGCTCATCGCCTAGTTAACGATCCATGGCCCCCTATTCGTCACCAGAGTCGTCCTTTCACAACAATTATCGGAAGTACTTTACAATATTTCTTAAATTATAACCTTTTTTCCTTGAAATTCGCCTAAAATACTCGTCATTTATTCCTCTATTAGTAGGCAGACAGTTACCGCTTTTTACTTAGTTTACGATCAAGGGCCCACTATTTTCTCCTGAGTCGTCCTGTCACACTAAATATCTGAAGTACTTAACATTAACTCCTAATCTAGAACATTTTTTTCTTGATAATAGCAGCAAACTCACGGCTCACCTTTCTCTTTAACCAGATACAGAGTTAGTTAACGCCTATTGTCAAGTTTATGATCTAGGTCCTACTTATCGTCACCAGAGCCGTCCATTCACACCAAAAATAGGAAGTAGTACTTAAAAATAAATCCTAATTAAGTTTTTTTTCTTACAATTAGCTTAAATATAAAAACCATCTTACTCTAACTGCCTATTTCATGCTCATTGCCTAGTTTAGGATTTAGGGCCCACTATCGTAACCAGAGTTGTCCTTTCACAACAAAAATCAGAAATACTTAGCATTATATCCTAAGCTAGAATATTTTTTCTTGGAAATCGCCAAAAATACTTTATCCTCTATTAGCAGGTACACAGGTGCCTCATGTTTATTGCCTGGTTTAGGATCCAGGGCCCGCTATCGTCACCAAAACCGTCCAGTCACACTAAAATGTAGAATGTACTTCACAATATCTCCTAAACTAGAACATTTTTTCTTAAAAATCACCAGAAACACTCGCCATCCCTTCCTCTACCAGCAAGTACAAAGTTACTCCAAGCTCATTGCCTAGTTTACGACCCAGGGCTTTTATCCTCACCAGAGTCGTCCTTCACACCAAAAATCAGAAGTACTTACATTATCTCCTAAATAAGAACATTTTTCTTACAATTTGGAAGAAACATGAATCACAACATACACATGCTTACCCCTATCGCATGCTAATTTCCTAGTTTACGATCAAGGGCACATCTTCACCATAGTCGTCGTTTCATACCAAAAATCAGAAAGTTCTTAAAAATATGTCCTTAAGTAGAGCACTTTATTTCTTACAAGTTGACATAAATACTAATCACAACTTTCTCCATCTGCAGGCATTCGGACCAATACTGGCACCAGTGTCGTCCTTTCATACAAAATATCGGAAATTATTGCACAATATCTCCTAAACTAGCACGTTCTATTTCTTACAATTTGGCATGTGCATTAATCACAGCCCTCCCATGGACTACAACCTTGTCGTGGTGGAAGGGCTTGTGTGTTCCGATGACCCCTAGAGCTGTGCTGGCGGGAGTAAACATAATTGCTCCTGGTAGGGTCACCCACGCCAGATAGGTCGAAGGTTAGGAGCCAGACGAAAGGTAATCCACGCAGCGTCTGTTCCTCAGTGAGGCGGCTGCAAAGGCGTCTGACCCCAGTGGGACGGCCATTAAGTGATGGTGTCACGTTAAAAACACTATTGAGGAAGGCAACGGGAAACCACCTCAATTTAGAAATTAATGATGGGCACCATAGAGAATATGAGTCCTGGCAACTACGAGACACGGCCCAAGCGGCCGTGTGTCGTGCCCGGCAGCGGGGGAGGCAAGGCTTCCGCGGTCGTCATCCCACGAAACCCTTGCAGGGAAGAAATAACAGCAGCAGGACAGAAGACGCAGAAGAAGACGAAAGTAGTTAGAATAGGAACATGGAACGTCAGGACAATGTTGAGGACAGGAACATTAGAAAATATTAAGCGAGAGATGGAAAGAGGTAATATAGATGTTTTAGGTCTCTGCGAGATGAGATGGAAGGATAGCGGGGATTACTGGAGTGACAATTATAGAGTGATATGCAGCGGCGGGGACGAGAGCCAACGAGGGGTTGCCGTAATATTAAATAAAGGGGTAGGAAGATGCGTAGTCAACATAGAACAAGCAACTGATAGGATTTTACTCGTAGAGATTAAAGCAGAGCCGACGAACTTGCTCATTGTTCAGGTATACATGCCACCGAGCAACCACAAGGAGGAAGAAGTAGATAGGATTTACGATGAGTTAGAGGATATAATCGCGCGTGTTCCTGCAGGGAAACCTTTGATAGTCATGGGGGATTGGAATGCGACGGTAGGCGAAGGAAGAGAGGGTGGTGAGGTGGGGGACTATGGGTTAGGCACGAGGAATGAACGCGGGGAGAAAGCAATTGAATTCTGCAGGAGACAGGGGTTAGTCATCACCAACACATGGTTTAGACATCACAAAAGGCGAAGGTATACATGGAAAATGCCAGGTGACTCAGAAAGGTATCAGTTAGATTATATTATGGTTAGGCACAGGTTTAGGAACAGTGTGATAAATTCGCACAGTTTCCCAGGAGCGGATGCGGACTCTGACCACAATTTAGTTGTTATGAAATGTAACGTCCGTTTCAAGAAGATAAGGCAAGGGCGGCGGCCTAGGAAATGGAACGTCGAAGCATTAAATGGATTAACGAGGAAGGAGTATCAGCAGGCTGTAGAGGAAATGATGGATGACGGTAAAGAACTGAGTACTATCGAAGAAAAATGGGAATGTATCAAGTAAGGGATATCAGAAGCCGCAAAAGACACTATGGGAACCATTAAAGGGAAAAGGATAAGGACACCATGGGTAACGGATGAGATTATTGCAAAGATGGATGAAAGAAGAAGATGGAAGAATGTAAACACAGAGTTAGGCAAAATGAAGTACAAGGAGTTAAACAATAAATTGAGAAGGGTCACAAATAAAGCAAAGGAAGAATGGTGGAAAACGCAATGCGAGGATATGGAAAGTTTACAGAGGAAGGGTGAAATTGATGCGCTATACAGCAAGGTTAAGTTATTATCGGGTAGTAAGAAGGCAAGATATGTGCTAACAGTTAAAGATAAGTGGGGTAAGATAATAGTTGAACCAGGAAAAATCCAAGAGAGATGGAAGGAATATATAGAAACACTACATGGTAATGAGCTTAGACCGACAAGGTTAGACATAGAAAAGGAACATGACGTAGAAGAAGATAGCTTAGGTCCAGGCATACTCGACGATGAAATAGAAAGGGCATTAAAGGAGATGAAAGCAAATAAGGCCGTGGGGGTGGACAACATCCCTGTAGAACTGTTGAAATGTCTAGGAAAATGCGGGAAGAAGGCCATATATGGACTGATTCGTAGTATCTATGAGGAAGGAATCTGGCCGGAAGATTTTGTGAGATCGGTGTTAGCTCTAAGACAAGACTCGTAAAAACTCTGATATGGAGTGTAGCTATGTACGGCGCGGAAACGTGATCACTGAAGCAGGAGGATAGACGTAGATTGGAGGCTTTTGAAATGTGGGTGTGGAGAAGAATGGAGAAGGTGAAATGCACCGAAAGGAAAACAAATGAGGAAGTACTAGATATGGTGGGTGAGGACAGGGGTTTGTTGAGAGAAATCCTATGGAGGCAGGAAAAATGGATGAAGGGCGTATTGAGCGGTAGTAGAATGTTGAAGAAGGTAATAGAGGAGAGAATTTTGGGCAAGCGAGGTAAGGGCAGGAACAGGGTAGGGATGTTGGATGGGATGAAGGGAGGAAGGAAGTGCACAGAGATGAAGAGGGACCTGATATAGATTAGTTTGCTAGGTGGGGAGCTACAAAATGTTTATTTGATAGTTGTGTCCATCCAAAAACCTAACTTAACCGGTAGATTACCTAATAATAATAAATAATCACAGCTTGTATTACCTGCAGGCATTCACTCACCCCATGCTTAATTCCGAGTTCACGATCTATAGCTCACTTTTCGTCCAAAGAGTCGTCCTTTCGCAGCGATATTCAGAAAATACTTAACAATATCTCCTAAAATAATGTTTTTTGAACAATTTGGAAAAAACACTATTCACAACATACCCTGTCTGCAGCCATTCGGCAACCTCATGCTCCTTGCCTAGTTTACGATCCAGGGCCCATTATCGTCATCAGAGTCGTCCGATCACACCAAATTATAGAAAGTATTTATCATTACCACCTAAATTAGAATATTTTTTACTTGAAAATTACCACAAACTATCGGCCCCCCTTACTCCATCAGCAGATGAACAGGTACTTGATATTCTTTGCCTAGTTTATGATCTAGAGTGCACTATTCGTCACCAGAGTCGTTCTGTCACACTAAAAATCAGAAAGTACTTAACAATATCTCCCAAACAAGCATATTTTATTTCTTACAATTTGGAGAAAACACTAATCATAGCTTCCTCTATCTGCAGGTTCACCCCATGCTCATTGCAAACTTTCAAATCCAGGGTAAACTATTCCTCACCAAAGTCGACCTTTCAGAGTAATAATCAGAAAGTACTGAACAATATCTCCTAAACTAGGACCTTATTTTTCTTACAATTTGGCATAAACACTAATCGCAACCTACTCTAACTGTACTTTCGCTTACCTCATGCTCATTGTCTAGTTTACAATCCAGGGCTCACTATCGTCACTAGTTGTTCTTTTACACCAAAAATTTAAGTAGTATTTAACAATATCGCTTAAACTAAAATTTTTTTTCTTACAATTTGGCATAAACACTAATAACAATACACTCTACCTTCAAGCATTTGCGATAGAATATCCCATATATCTTCGCTCCGAGAGTGATACCCAGCCTGGCTGCTCTAATATTTTGTATAAGCTTATAAGTTTATTATTGCAACGTGTCAGTAGAATAAGAGAGATTAAATGCTGAACAGAATGGACCCAATGAGCAGAAAAACATTGACGGGATTAAGGCTGCATCGAAGGAGGAGCAGAACAATATCACAAAAAATGACTTTGGGAACAAGAAAAAGTCACTGGGGGCCAGATCTGGGGAATGCGGTGGCTGCGGCATCATTGGTGTGTTGCTTTTGGCCAACATTCGCGCACAAATAACGATGTGTGAGCTGGGACGTTGTCATGGTGCAAAAGCCAATTTTTGTTCATCCACAAATTCGGGCGTTTGTGACAGATTGATTCGCGCAAATTGCGCATAACTTAGGTCATATTCCTTATTTACCGTTCTACCTGTTGTAAGAACACATGATGCAATCGAAGACGCCCCTGCAATCGAAGAAAACTGTAAGCAAAACTTTCACATTCGACCAAACATGGCGCACTTTTTTCGGTCTTGGCTCGGGCTGCAGCTTCCATTGGGATGATTGAGCTTTATTTTCCGCGTCAAAACGTATAAATCCATGATTCGTCACCAGTTGTGACCCTCTGGAGAAAATTTGGATCGTCGTAGGCAGAGTCCAACACCTCATTAGCAATGTTAATGCGTTACTGTTTCCGGTCGAAATTGAGCAATTTTGGTATGAACTTCGCGGCCGCCCGTGTCATTCCCAAATCATTGGTAAAAATCAAATGGCACGAGCCAATCGATATGTTTAGATCCTCAGTAACTTCTTTAATTGTGATTCGACGATTGGTTAATACCATTCTCTTCACATCATCAATGTTTTCGTCTGTTGTTGACGTGCTCGGGCGTCCGGTACGCTCGTCGTTGTTCTCATCTTCTCGGCCCTCTGAGAACATTTTGTGCCACCGATAAACGTTGCTTTGGTCCAAGGTAGCTTCTTCATATGCCACTGTCAACATTCGGAATGCGCCCGCACACTTAATTTGGTTTTTCACAACAAATTTGATACAGATTCTTTGATCCATTATTGGAATAGCAAAAATGGAAGACAAGCCAAAACACGTCCAAGCAAAACAGCTGTCAACAATTAACTGAATATTCAAAATGGCCGAACTTTTCGGCAAAACTGAGAGATATAAGTGCCAACGTAACGTCACAAAAAAATCGAAAATCAAATATATGTAACCTGCGGAGATTCAAAAATTGGCGATACTTTTTGGGCAGACCTCGTACATTGCCTAAAGATATTACTCGCCCATTAGTCTTTCTCTTGCCTTTTAATTTTAAATTTTTTAATAGCAATAAGCCGCCTCACGGCCCGACGGCTCTCTTCCTCCATCCTCTTATGTTATTTTTGTATCATTTTATCCGCTGTAGAACTGTTGAAAAGTTTAGGAAAATGTGGGAAGAAGGCCCTATATGGACTGATTCGTAGTATCTATGAGGAAGGAATCTGGCCGGAAGATTTTGTGAGATCAGTGTTAGCTCCTATTCCAAAAAAGACAAAGGCTTACAGAATTAAGAGGATTACAGAACAATAAGTTTGATATCCCACGCAGCTAAAGTTATTCTCAGGATCATCAACAAAAGGATAGAGAGTAAGGCAAATGGTTACTTAGGGGATGATCAGTTTGGGTTTAGGAAAGGAAGAGGTACGCGTGATGCCATTGCAGTAATGAGATCACTAATCGAGAGGAATGTATAATACAATCAGGACGTTGTTGCCTGTTTCGTAGATTTCGAAAAAGCGTTTGATAGAGTGAATCGGGAAAAATTAATGCGTGTATTGCAGAAAATAGGAATGGATTGGAGGGACAGGAGACTGATCCGCAACCTGTACATGTCTCAGACTGCTCAGGTGCGAGTGGGGAACGGAGAGTCCGGATGGGCAGTGTTAGGAAGAGGTGTAAGGCAGGGTTGCCCATTGTCACCGGTGCTATTCAATGTATTTGTTGAGGAAATGATTAAAGAGGCATGGGAAGAACTGGATGTAGGAATGAAATTCGGAAGGGAACTCCTAAAATCGGTTATGTTTGCTGATGAACCAGCATTAGTTGCTCAGTCAGCCAAGGGGTTGCAAGCATTGCTGAGTGAATTGGAGGTTCAGTGCGATATATATGGGATGAGAATCAATATTAATAAAACAAAGGTTATACGATTTTCCAGAAAGAAAAAGGCTAAGCTAAACATTAAAATAGGAGGGGAAAAAGTAGAGCAGGTAGGACAGTTTACATATCTCGGAAGTGTTTTGGCCAATACGGTCAAAGAAGAAGGAACGTAAGGGGAAGAATTGCGCAACGCAAGGAGGCTTTCTCAAGGAGGAGGGACTTGATGACGGGACGTTGAATAGCGATGTTAAGACAAGACTCTTAAAAACTCTGATATGGAGCGTAGCTATGTATGGCGCGGAAACGTGGTCGCTGAAGCAGGAGGATAGACGTAGATTGGAGGCTTTTGAAATGTGGGTGTGGAGAAGAATGGAGATGGTGAAATGGACCGAAAGGAAGACAAATGAGGATGTACTAGAGATGGTGGGTGAGGACAGGGGTTTGTTGAGAGAAATCCTATGGAGGCAGGAAAAATGGATGAAGGGCGTATTGAGCGGTAGTGGAATGTTGAAGAAGGTAATAGAGGGGAGAATGTTGGGCAAGCAAGGAAAGGGCAGGAACAGGATAGGAATGTTGGACGGGATGAAGGGAGGAAAGAAGTACGCAGAGATGAAGAGGGACCTAATGTAGATTAGGTTGCTGGATTGGGTTTTGTTTGGAGTTACAAAATGTTATTTGATAGTTGTGTCCATCCAAAAACCTACCTTAACCGGTAGATTACCTAATAATAATAATTTTAGCCGCTTCACGGTCTTGCTACCACCCTCTTCCTTTTTCCCAAGTTTAATTTCCCGCTGAGGGAAATGGGTGCTCCTTGCCTCCGTTTCCTTTTTGTTCCGCTCTATGCTCAGAGTGCACCGGTGGGCAGTTAGTGCTGTTACTGACGTTCATTTTTGTACTTGTTAGAAAAAGCCGTTCCCTGTCGGCTTTCCCTTCTTGTTAAGTTAAGATTTCATATTTTATTCTTAGTTTTACGTTTCTTCTTCTCGTAAACCACGCTTTCTCTTCAACCATATTTCTTCTTAAATGCCATGCGTTTCTTATGTACAATGTCCAGTAAATGTGAGACTTCACTCACCAGGACAGTTTATACTTGCCCGTTCGGGCAGTCAATGAACATTTCGCGGGTGACGCAACAAACGAACGTCCTTAAGGCACTTTATTTTTCAATAACGATGTTTCCGTTAACATTCAACGTGACGCGCAAAAGTGATTCCCTCTTCCCTTACCCTTTTACACCAAATGCTTGCAACCCCTGCCACACGCCTTTGATGGATCGAGGGGTATTTATGTAGATGTAGATTCTAGGGTTAATTTTGAGTTCTAAAGTGACGAAGTAACAGTAATTTTCGCTGCTGTGAATTAATTCCATATAACTTTTCGATGCCCACTAGAATATACCACAGTTGCTATATCCAGCGAGGCGACGACTAACAAACCACGACGCCTCAACCCCATTCCCTCTTCTCCGAGCCAATGGAACAGTACCCCTGGCCAACCCCTCCCCCTCGCCACCACTCTCAGGGGGGTGGACCCGTGGGTTATGACTCGTTTGTGGAGTCCGAGATTTTCCGAAGGGGATGGAGTTTGAGGACGAGAGGGGCACGCGAGTCCCCCTCGTCCTAAGTCGTAAGTACAAAGGCAAACCAAGTTGTTGGAACGGAGAGAGAGCTGACCCCACGAAGAAAATAAAAAGCATAGTGAGTTTTTTTCCAAACGGCTTCACGTTCTTCTGGAAGGGCAGGCCTAATGGACATTGTGGAACAATATTTATCGCAATAAAACCACTTCTTGTTAGTCAACGATATGAATGCGAATGAATGACAGGGAAAGAGTTAGGTGCAACGTGAAGGACTTCAACGACAGATGCCTTATCGTGTGCTCATTTTACAGACCTCAAGATCCAATATAGATGTTTTATATAAGCTCTACGAACAAATGTTCATATATCCACACTCGGCAACAAACATAGCAACAGTACATTTATAATCGCTGGTGATATTAGCCTACCATCAATTAATTGGGACTCATACTGCCTAGGAAAATTACAAAAGAAACTAGAATCAAGATTTCCTACGTATTCGCAAAGCACTCTTTAAAACAAGTAGTTAAATCAGCAACAATGGACCTGAGCTTTATTGATATCTTTGCGACGTCTATACCCGAGATAACCACAACATTTGAAATAATGGACGGCGTCAGCGACCATTAAGCTATTCTTGTAAAGATAATAATTTTATTCTTGAAAGTAAAGAAGGAAGTAATGTATATATTTTCAATTTGACAAAATTTAACGGACGAATCCAAGATATAAACCCAGACCGCCGATACGGTGTCTCCCGCAGTTTCTAGGAATTATATATTACAAGTTGACTTTTCAGTTAATAGGCCCTATTAAAGACCATGGACTTTAACTTTCACGTGGTGGAAGGGCTTGTGCTTTCCGATGGCCCGTAGAGCTGTGCTGACAAGAGCAAATATCATTGCTCCTGCAAGCACAGTTGCTAAGACGTCTGACCCCAGTTGTGCAGCCAGTGATGCAAATTGAGTGATGGTGTCACATTGAGAACA
This sequence comes from Hetaerina titia, assembly GCA_037158775.1. Lineage (NCBI taxonomy): Eukaryota > Metazoa > Arthropoda > Insecta > Odonata > Calopterygidae > Hetaerina > Hetaerina titia. Next base: position 46,004,667 of record CM073779.1, on the reverse strand, counting down.
CTATTGAGGAAGGTAGCAGGAGACCACCTCGATTACTGACTGATCCCATGGCTTTCATGACAGACAGTATAGAGAAAATGAGTCCTGGCAACTGCGGGAGTCGGCCCAATCGACCGTGTGTCGTGCCTGGCGGCGGGAGAGGCAAGGTTTCGGCAGTTGTCAACTCACGAAACCCTTGGAAAGCAAAACTGACAGCAGCATCATAGAAGACACAGAAGAAAACCGAATCATGTATCATAGGAACTTGGAACGTTAGGGCAATGTTGAGGACTGGAAAATAAGATAATATAAAGGGAGAGATAGAAAAAGGTGTAGTTAAATAGGTGTAGTGTAATATGTAGATGTTTCAGGTCTATGCAAGGTGATATTGAAAGATAGCGGGAATTACTGGAATGATAGTTTTTCAGTAATTTACAGCGGAGGGGATGAAACAATTCACGCCTGCCACCTATAAGAGAGGGGCTACTTATTGTACTCTGGAAAATATTCCCCTGTTCAAAACGCTTGGAAATCGTGCGAGAAAGCGAAAAGGGAGATTCAGGAAACTTCTCAACAAAAAGTAAAATTGCAACGAGAGGTCACCGACGAACAAAGCCAAGAGTTGTCTGCTCGCGATAACCTGGCTAACACTCGCTTGTCTTCTTGTGCCCTTAGGTCGTTCAGTCCGCTTGGGATAGCGCGAAAGGTGATGTTTACTCCGGGAGGACAATGCTGAAATGGGGCAGAGAGGTGAGTGGTGGAGAGGAAAGGCCAGTTTTCACTCTTACACCCAGGCTGGCGAGCTTGTTCCCATCTCTTTGACTGCATCCGAAATTGAACCATTTTAAAATTATTTAAGGTTATATATGTATTCAGCTCTCTTATTCCCCATCCCCTTCTTTGTAAGGGTCTGTGGTACATTTATCTCACTTTTTCTCCCCCTCACTTATTAAACGGCGCAATCACCATTGTATCGAATTTGTACCTTTCCCCAAAGAAAAATAAAAAAGCACATTCAAGTTTGATGGAAGCGCATTTCACTGCGATCATCTTCAGTTGATTTTCATTAATGTTTTTCTGAAATTAAATTTTACTTGTACTTTTATATAGTACCCTGCGAGTCATCACTAGGTTGTGTGACACACCAGACTACCCTTGACCCAAAACACCTTTCCCTCCTACAGCGGTCGGGCAAACATTTTGTTGTGATCCCTTATCGTTGTTGAGAACAATTACATCTTACATCTATTTCTTCTGCACTTAATCTATCCAATTTAATTGATATGATCTCTCTTACCGTGAAACGATAGGGCTAGTAACACAAGTACGCCACCTAGAATGATATTGTTTATTATGAAACAAAGGTTTATCAACTCTTTTGAAAGGTTTACAAGTTCTTGGACAATTCTGAGCAATATTTTCGCACGTAAGCATTGGGTCTTTGCTTGGTGATAAAAGCTCATAAAGGTTTTCTTCATTAAAATTATTGAAACAATGCAGTAATAAATCTATGGTAAGATTTTAGGCTCGTCCCGAGAGTCGCCTCAAGTCTTCACAGTAATTTGCTGTGATCGCTTGTACTTCATACTGAGAGTGGAAAAAAGCCTCATACGGATTCGAAACTTCCTTTGTTTGAGCGACCAAAATAAAGGGAACCTTTGCCTTCTTCGCGTAGAGTACCTTCGAAAAGGAGATAGAAATCCTTCCTACATTCTAACCTGTGGCTGTAAAGGCTCGCTTCGTAGGAAATACTCCCGGCACGAGCCTCCCCACCCTTGTCCACAATAAGGAGACTTAATGAAATGGCCCACACCACCGTCCCCCAAAAGCTTTGTGTCGAATTTGTTCTTTGTGTGCAACAGCCCCAACTCACTCCGTTTGGAAGGGCAGCCTTTCGGCAACTTGGGACTCAGCTTGAACCACACTCAGGCGCTGCGGTTGCCATGATCAAATGCACCCGCAATCATTGAAATCACTCCCACCCCTCCACTTATTTACCCTCCCACGTGCGAAGTCATCGGATAGGTCAACTTGAAAGGACCTCCAACCCAACAAACTTACCCCCCCTCCGCCCTCCTCCACTCATTTCACCATTCCAACGCACTCATCGGCCAGGTCATCTAGAGTGGGCGAGTTTTTCCCCTCTCTCATTCTTGCCCCCCTCTCTCGGACCCTCCTCCCTCACATCCCCTCCCTGTCAGAGGAGGGCGTCATAGTCTCATAGTCTTGCTCGCTCTCCGCCACTTCCCGTACCCGTATCTTCCAGCTCTTCATTCTCTGCATTCCTCCACATCGCCTTGTTGCCTATCTGTCCGTGGCTGCGGAGGGAGGACGAGGAGTGAATGTCTGAGTGAGGGAACATCGAGCCGCTCTGGTGGAACGATGGAATTACTGGACGCTGCTCCGTATATTCCAGGTGAGCTTGAATGAGTTTTACCAACTCTCGCCGTCGATGTATATCTTAATAATCGATCCAAAGGGATTTTTTGAAAGCTGACGATGATTGTACGGATCGCGATGAACTCTCTTAGCCCGCGTGAAACTCTAGAACCCAGTGAATGGGAACATTCAAATCATATCTATGTCCTATAATATCGTTTTCCTCAATTCATGAATGCCACATAATATTCCTATTTTAATTTCAGATTTCTCCAAATATATCAACTAGGATTTCAATCCCGGGACCACTCAACAGAATATAAAATTTCGGTTTTCTATACTACCTCGTCGCATCATTCTATTAGGAATACAAATGTAATATGTATATAAAATGTTTTGATCAGTTACTTGGCAAGGAAAGATCCAGGCAAATAAGTTGTTCATTCTTATCTCTTTTCATGTACGTAAGTTAAAATTCGTTATAAGTGAAGATAATTACTCATAGTTGAGTTGTATATGGCATATAAAACTAATGCCACGTATTAATGACCTGATAAAAAATTGTTACTTATAAAAATCTTATAAAAATTTATCGAATTTTGTGCTTCTCTAAATTTGTATTTCCTATCTAGAAAAAAGATTGATGGATCTCAACTCTTATCCCAAGCCTAGAATGGACTCCACTTTGGAAGAAACTGCTTTTTGACGTCTGCAACATCTCCAATTCATCATCAGCATAACTTTGGTGTCACCATTTGTGTGCTCTCAACTGAAAGAAGCCACGCTCTGATGTGTGCTCGATCACATTAAGTCTGCAGAGGCAGAAGAGGGGAAAGAGAAGAGTAAGATTCGCCCTGCAAGTTGTGATGTAAGCTATTTTAAATCTTTATATATTTTATTCCTTCTGTGAAACTTTGGAGATACTTGACTTCAATATCTTTGCAGTGCTTCTACAAGAAGTAGTGAGCATTATATGTAGTTAGAGGCATGTCTCAAGCCAAAAATGATTACTTGTTCTTCAATACATTGAAAGTATTTCATTTAATTATTCAAAATTTGATTGAGTTTTTTTTCTTTCTCAAATGAATCTTTCGATCAAAGAAAAACTTTTCCAAATCAATCTCATATTTCCCTTTAACTGGTTGGATTAGTCATCTAATGTGCTCTGTGAAATGAAGTTTTCTTTGAACCTTAGCATAAATTTTAGTTAGAACACGGGTGTAGTACTTCCTTTGTTTTTTAATTTGTTGTAAAAAAACACAATAAACCTTATAATGCTTGAGGGATTTTGGTTTGGATGTTTTCATCTCCAATGAGTTAAAGGATGGTTGGGGCACTTGTTCTAAGGAATAAAGGAGCTTGTTAGGGTGATTTTTTAGAAGATGGTTAAAATAATCAGAGTATATATTATATTCAATGGCCTTCATGAACCCATAGTGATGTGAAGATGGTGACTCTGATTTTCCTTAGTTCTGGCTGTTTGAATTTACACTTCCATGAGTTGGTGGGCATCCTCTTTAGAAATTCTTAGCTTATTGGCATAATTTCTGTGGCTTCTATGACAAGTTGAAGTTAGACTCAGCTCTCAATGGCCATTAACTTTGCCTCTTAAAATTACATGCTGAGCAAAACTCTCCTCACACCATGCAATCACCAACAAAGATAATTCCTTGTGTTTTCAATATCTCGATTGTGTTATTGTATGTGACAGTTGAATTCTGTATGGATGGACAATGTAAGACTTGCGGCATTAAGGTTTTACCTTGCAAATGCCTACTGGGATGTTTTTAATTATAAAATTCTTTGGATTACATGTAATTGCAAAACTGCTTCCAGGCCAGATAGACCATAGCAGTGGGACACCCAGGACGACTAATTCATCATTTTCCAGTTATTGCCTAACCCTCTGGACCTTCAATTAATACCTTAAACCCTTCTGTTACCTATTTTCTTACCTCTGTATCAGACCCCTATCTCCAAATCCTTCTTTCAAATCTTTGTTTTTTCTCTGTGCTTGCCTCTTTTTCATTACCTTGTTTTGCTTGGTCATATTGTCCAAAATAGTCAGTTCACCAGAATCTCACTGAAAGGTAATTTGCAATGAACAAGATGTTTTTCCTTCAAGCGGTTTCCTGGAACTTGCATGTCTACATTGAAAGCAATGGTTAATTATTTCACTGAAATTTCACTGTTAATGACAAACTCCACTCTTACTGACATTTATGCAGACTTGCCTGGAATAAAAATTATTTTACTTTATCAGAGTTGAGAGAATTATCCATTCTTACTTACCCAAAGGGCTCATTGAGTTACAAAAGCCTTTAAAGTCCCATTTGGGGTCACAATCCATGGGTCTCTGAGAACCTGAGCATTAAGGTCTATAGACATAAATGATTTGTAACTTTTTAATTTTTGGGATTCCCAGCTGAAATAAAATAAAACTAATGGTTTTCAAGCAATTAGGATTTCAATCAGCATCGTGGTTTGAATAATATCATAATTTAAAATATTCAATAAAACCCATTGACAACCCCAATCACAAATTTTCTGTCACTTCTAAGAGGGGAAAGAGTTCTTTGTTACTTCCAATAATACTCGCATTGGATATATTCTCCAAAAGTGTTCTTAAATGTTTTAGCACAAGTGTTGTTTCATTTGAATAGCTTAAGGACTGAGGGGCATGACCCAAGTTATTTTGGTATAAGGCTGAATGGAGAAGGCAGAAGGGAAGGTGGAAGACCTGTCACAGGACTTGAGGGACCAAATGGGATGCAGTTAGCGGGGCACCTTCTCTATCACAGGTTATTTTTCTCTATTCCTTCCATTTCTCCATTCTATTATATTTCCTGTCTTCTCCAAGCCCTTCATCAACACAATTCATCAAGAAAGCATTGGTGATAGACAGTGGATTGGTGCTGTTTGGTGTCACATCAATTGGATTACTGCTAGGATCATGATATATTTTCATAATGACTCTTTGAAAGAGAAAAGTTTTGACTGTAGATTTCTAACATCCTTGTTGGGAATCATGAAGATAATTTCTCTGGACAACCTTGTTCCTCTGAAAACTTGTAAATTTCCACTAGATATGCCATTAAATAAAAGTTTTAATGAAAAAGTAAAGGGTTGACGTGCATGGGCAAGACTGTTTGTGGCAATCAAAAAAAAATATTTTCGATCAGAGATAAACTTCAACAAGGTCTTATTTTGAAATTCATTGCCATTGGAGCTGATGTCATGGTTATGACTTGTCCTACAGCTGCTTCTGAATCCTGATTGTTGCAGTATAACAGTGATAAAAGCAAGCAAGGGTAGCGGTCACATGTGGGCAGTATTCATGGAAATTGTGGTGAATTTTTGAAGGAATTGGGTCTCACTATTGATTAATAAATCCAAACATATAAGTATTGTTTATAACTTCATACCCACTGTTAAGTGCTCAAGTAAATTTTTTCATCCTTGTTGAGAACATGCAAGCATGCATGAGTTACTAAGTTATAACTAAAATAACTTCCCTGGAATGAACTCTTTAAACATTCAATAAATACAAAACACTACAACCACAAGAATTCTAAAATGTGGAAATTTTGAGTAAAAATTCAGGGGCCAACTGGAACATAACCAAGATTTATGCATATATTGTGAGACCCTTCCTATTGTTCAGTGACTAGAGCTTAAGCCAAGGGATATCGTAGATTTCATGTGAACCTTGGGTTGCTTCCCCATGTGATCCCTCCAGAAGGATATAAATGTCATTGAAATGGTAGATTTTTTGTACCCGATGAATAGTAAATAGCAATGTAGAAATGCTAAGTTTCATCAGATAATCTTAGTGGAGTGTTCAACCCAATTGGTCTCGAGAACAAACAAGGAGAGATTATTAAATGTACTATATATTCAAAAATGATAATAGACAATAATTAATTGAAATGAAGATGGGAGGACCTGTAGGGAGTTAAACACTGTTTCTTTCCTGTCAGACTATAATTTCTACTTTCTGTATGTGAAAACTAACTCATTGATCTGAAATCCAAACAATGCAATTCTACTTGAAGGCTTGTTTGATAAGAGGGATCTCCTTAAATCAATAAATATTATTTGTACCATGTGAAATTGTACAACAGAATAATAAGATAGGGTTAGTTTCACTCCCTGAGCCTCTGGTTTCCCAAGGGGATCTGGTTAACTGACAAATCGCACATGTAATCAATCAGTCCACAATGGTCTATGAAGAATTTTGAATGAAATAGGGTTTTCAAATATGCACATTTGTTAAACCAAATTTTCTTTTTAATCATCATAAAAGGTATTGTTTACGTAAACAGTGTCAGCTCAGTGCTCGGCTCGGATGAGCTCAGCTCAATGAACTAATTGCTTCCAACACATTTGTGGTAAGTGTAAAAAATATGCTCTGCTATGATGGTAAAGGAAGAAATCAAGTGAACATATCATTGGGAGACATGGTAGTCCAGGAGTAGTGCTGGACTGCTGACTGGAGGGCCCTGGTTGGATTCAAAGCTCTTAGGCACCCTCAGCTCCACCAAAACTAACTTTTTGGGTTCCAAATCTCCCAGGGAAACCATAACTGGCACAGGGAAAGGCCCTGAAGACCCTGATGAATGAATTTAACATCCCATTTGGCTTAGTATTGATTGAACTCTACCATAACTAACCAAACAGACCTTTGCATCGATTACTGTGATTTTTTGTGGTTTTTATCATAGTGGTGCCTAGCATCCAATTATTTAGAGGTTTTCCATGATGTGGCTTAATTGTTCTTTTGTTTTTATAATTTTATTTCTATGATTTATCCCTACTTGATGTAATCCAATCTTTGGCAAGAAACATTTAAATAAAGACTTTTGCTATCTGTGAAGTAATGAAACGTTTTAAAGAATATTTAACAGGCAGCCATTCATTTTTAAACAGCCATAAACCAGCTGCTATGAGTGGTCTGTCAACATGATCCTCTAAGACCCATGAAACCCAAAGAGCCTTAATCACTCGCTTATATGTTGATGGCTTACTTTCATTTGATCTTTATTTCAAATGTTTCTTCCATTTAACAGTTGCCAGGTATAAAAGTTAATGTTCTCCCATCCTTCCAAAGGCCTTTTCTCTCCTCTTTTCCACTTCAGTTTTTCAAGGTCCAAATTCATAACCTTCAAACTGTATATTTTAATCTAATTGGAGAGGTGCAATGAAATATGAAGAGCATTGATTACATACTGAAGTACCGCATTATTCACTCCTACTTAGTCATATTTTTTGTTTTGACAGACAAGTTCCCAAAAAAAGTTCTGACTAAATTAAGATTAAAATCCTCTATACTATCTAGTTACTTAATTGGCAGGTCTGTAAATCTGGTCAAATAAATTACTATTCATAAAGTTTTGATGAAGTTATGTGATCCATAATCCTTTTTTTGATGTTCTATTCCATATAAATCAAACCTACTACTTTATTCTTTTTATTTTAAATTCCTTGGTATCTATTCGATTGCTAAATTTTCCTGTTATTTAGCATAGATCTAATAATTATTTCATTAATCTACCGGTAACAGTAGGTTTATGATGAAAACCAGCTACCAAACAGTACAGTGACAACTTGCTTGCCTTGGCTAACTAAACAACCCAACTTCCCCCTCTTCAATTCTGTTAAATAAACACCTAAACTCAGCATTCAACCTGAAGGTTGATTTGGTAGCTGTTGCTAGAGTTCACCCAGTACTAAGCCAGACAGCATGTAAAATTCATTCATCAGGGCATTCAGGGGGTCAGGTCCATGCCCTGTGCTGGTTATGGTTTACTAGGAAGATCTGGTATGTGAAAAATCACGTAGCTTGGGTGGAGCTGCAGGTGCCAAGAGAGGCTTGCCCGGGAATCAAACCCAGGCCCTCCAGTCAGTAGTCCAATGCTCTACCTCCTGGACTACCATGACCCTTTTCATCTGTCTAATATGCCTCTATAATTACTATCCCTCCCTCGACTGACATTCTCCCCTTTATTCTAATTTTCAGCAGCCCATCACTAATTAAAAAGGTCTTTCCTGCCTAATTATTCCTAGAAATCCTTTCTTATGATTCATAGTACATCCTAGTTAATGGGCTGATAATGTGCAGTTGGGAAATTCATTACAATCTAAATTCCTTTTCTGAGCAACTAAGCAAATGAATTTCTATCAAGTTTTTAATATGAATCCCATTTAAACCTAAATTATTTAAGAAATTGACGTACTAGGTGATGTGTAGATAGTAGTTAGTAAAGTTAATTTTCTGATACAATAGAAATAATAAGTAATAGTTTTTCCACGTCATAGTGTAAATTATTCCTTCAACTTTTCCTGTAGATAAAATATTCTGTGAACATTTTTAAATGTACTTAATTTGAATTTGGGTAAAAGCCAAAGAAACTTTATGGGATATGCAGTAATATTATATCCACAAGGAGTCTTCAGAGACAGTTTGCTGCATTTTTTAAGAATTAATTAGGCTTAATTAATTGACACTTTTGTATTCAAAAATTTTGAAATCAATAAAGGTTTTGAATATATTATTGCATTAATGGTTATTATGTATAAATAAAATGTTAACTACTGCACTGAAATGTTATCTACTTAACTACAGTAATAAAGCGCATGCAAAAGTTGCAACCAGTACAGTGGATAGGATTGCATAGACCAACTACACCATTGAAATCGTGTTGATATCAAGTTCTTGATGAAATTTAGGAAAATGCTTTTATTAACTAATGTGTTTTGGATCAAATATAACTCTTCTATGCGTCACACTGCGCCGATTACAGTGAAATAAAAAATCAGTGTGATTTTTTATTTCAATATGTATGAATAAATATACTCAATGAATATTTATTTTAAAAAGAATTTTATTTCAATTTCAATAAAAAACTAGGATATATTGCAACTACTTAGGGTCTCCACTCATTCTTACTTGGAACATCTAATATTTAACTGGCTAATGTTTAATTATTGCCTCGCAATATTTAAATACATTATGAAATTTTAGCACATTCTATAAGAATATGGTGGAACTAATGTAAGGGTGCGGCATATTTTATATTAACCGTTCCCCAAGTTTGAACGAATCCTGCAAAGGCAAATAGAAAATAAACAACACATTTTGTATTGTCATGTAAAACCTGAATTTCGAAATTACACGTTATCTCTAGAGGGAAAAGGAAGTACTAGGATGTGCTGGTTTTGAGGTGGTTTCAACTAGTGAAGGCATGCGCCATCTGTTGGCTGGATTTTAAACCAATCCGTTAATTAATTTTTGTTCGTTATTTTTCAGTAAATTGTCACCACAGATTTTGACGGTTGGTTCAGAGCGCCGCAGGAGATCAGGAAAACAATTAAATGTTGAATATTTTTGGGAAATGGGCTGCCATATTTTCCGGCACCCCGCCGCCCCGCTGGAAAAAATGGCAGCCCATTTCACAACAATATTCAATATTTAATTGTTTTCCTGATCTCCTGCGGCGTCCTGAACCAACCGTAAAAATCTCTGGTGACAATTTAGTGCATATTAGCGAATCGAAAATATTTTGCGAAAAAAAAATGTCGGCTGCAAAAGTAAGTTCCAGTAACATACTTTTTAGTCTCGCCTCCGCAATCCGCCTCTTATCCCCCAGGCTACCGGGATTCTTGTTTTTCATCGGTTCGGAACTATTACTTGTTCTGCAAAACTACGGACTTGGCCGATTTATTCTCAAAATCAACTCGAACTCAGCAAGGCTCTCTTAGCTGACGGATCCGAGGCATCTGCCTGCCTCATCGCCTCTCTCGCTTGGCGAGGGGCTCTGGACTTAGAATATTTTTCGCTGGGCGGACTCGGGACTTGATTACCCTTATATTTTCCCGGGGAGCCTTAGTTGCTCACCTTGGGCCTCACGTTACTCCGAGACGGCTCGTGAGCGGTTGGCCGTCGATGGAGCTACTCTTTTTTGAAGCGTGAGCCGGTTCTTGGCAAATATTCAATACCATGATTTTTCGCATCTAATTATTGGACTTCCTTCAGTTCGGTGCATGACGTAATTTTGGACCCTGTGCGAGCAAATGAGCCTCATATGTTTATTGTAACCACGAATTACACCTTAAAAACTAAAGAACAATTGTTCATAGAGCATACAATGATGCTTTGCAGGATAAAATTAATTTAGAATAATTAGATATTTTAGGCTACCAACTTACGCATTTTAATACGGATATTTGACATATGCTACACTTAATACATATTTTATACATTTTGTAAAGCTACTAAACTATTTCATACTGATAATTGAAATAATACCTCTTCCATGGATTTTTGGTTTTTAAAACATCAGTTCGATTACAATTTGTTTAAAATAGATATTTGCAGGAAATACTGACATTCCATTCAAGTGAAATTATTTACTTTTGTTTTAATTTATAACTAATTGAATCACCCACATTGCCGAATGTGTGGTAAAGTGTGTAAATATATTCAGACTGCCATTATTTTTGAGATTATGAGAATATATTCATTTACAGTTTCCTGTTCTTCAGGTAACAAGTCAAATTAACATTTTTATGAAGTGTTTAACTCAGTAAAAGGTATTTTGTAGTGGAATTCCTGCATTTCTCTTTAATTCTTAAGCAGTATAAGGCAAAATTAGTCATTCAAAAGTTACCCAGAGGGAAAGATTTTAAAATTAGACAACATTCTTTGTGTATTTCATCTTTATTACACAAATACATTTGTTGACACATGTCCATTAGAAATTGCATCAGTATTCCAAATATCCTTTTTTAATCAAAACATTTTACTGAAATACCCTCAGCCACTATCCACAAAGTTAGTGGTGAAGGAGTTGCAGTCTATTCAGAGGCCTCATGTTATGTTTGGCACCCACATGCAGTGCACATTAGGTGCTGATGGCACTGTCCAACTTGACACCAGCAAGAAAATGTACACCTTCATTCCTATTTCCTTCAGTGTGAAAGCTTGCTGATCAACCTTCATTCCCATGGTTTGCCCTCTTCCCATAAGCATCCAATGGAAGACCTGAGGGAAAACAATTGAAATACTACCTTGATCAAAAGGTTCCCGGAATAACCACCGTGTGGCGCTCCCATCGTTCCGATTTGAGTTCTGTTTTTTTGTTAAATTGGTACATCTGTTGTTGATATTCCCTATAAATCTTAGTGTCATAACTTGACATTTGCAAAAGTTACGTAGCCAAAAGCACATCTATCTCTGTGTGTGTTGGCGATTTTTTACAATTGCAGAAATGGATTTAAATTTGCAACAACGAACTTGTATAAAATTTTGCGTAAAAAAACGGATTTAGTGGCGCACGGACGTTGGAAATGTTGGAAAAGTGTTTCGGCAACGATTCTCTAAAAAAAAACGGTCGTTTACCAGTGGCACGAGCGGTTCAGAAGTGGTCGTGAGTCAATCGAAGATGATGAACGCAGTGGCAGACCATCGACATCGAAAGTCGGTGAAAAAATTTATAAAGTAAAAGAAATGTTGGTCAATAACCGCAAATTAACCATCAGAGAAATAGCGGAGGACTTGAACATTGCCTATGGATCCGCCCAAGACATTGTGGTTAATGATTTGGGTTTCCGTCGTGTAGCAGCAAATTTGGTGCCAAAAGACCTCAATTTCATGCAAAAAAGAGACCGTGTTGACGTCGCAAAAGACATGATTTGCGAGGCTGAATCCGATCCCACATTCATCAAAAGGATCATTACTGGAGCCGAGACGTGGGTTTATGAGTACGACACGCAATCCAGACATCAGGCAAGTGAATGGCGTTCACCAAATGAGCCGAGACCAAAAAAACCACGTCGTTTTCAGTCAAAAAAGAAGGCAATGCTGACGGTTTTCATGGATTACAACGGTGTAGTGCATCATGAATTTTTGCCAGAAGACCAGACAGTAAACAAAGAGTATTATTTGGGCGTTATGAGACGTTTGCGTGAAGCAATTCGCCGAAAGAGACCAGAAATCGTCGCACAGTGCTATCATTATTCGTAATTTTTTGACGAAGAATGCAACAAATACCATCCAACAGCCACCGAATTCACCTGATTTGGCTCCCTGTGACTTCTTTCTGTTCAATCGAGTTAAAAAACCATTACGGGGAACGCGTTTTAGCAGCCGAGAGGAAGTAATGGAAAAATCGCAGGAAGCACTGATGGACATACCGAAAACCGAATATAAAAAATGTTTCGAGGATTGGATCAAGCGCTGGCATAAGTGTGTTGCAGTCGATGGGGATTACTTTGAAGGGGACAATATAGATTTAGATGAATAAACTTGTATTTTTAATTTTCTGAATAAATTCCGGGAACTTTTTGATCAAGGTAGTATAATTATTAATTTTAAGTTAATGTGGTTTTTTAAACTACTTTTAGGATATTTTAAGCAAAATATAAATACTAGTGTGTTCAAAAGGGTTAAAGAAATAATTACTGGGTTAAGATTGAAAGATTGGTTCCCCTTTAAAAATGACAAAATATGGCAGCTTTCACTTGAAATGTGTACATATAACCACACTGAAATGTCAGATATTAATTAAACTTTAATTAAAATGGAAATGAATTTCATACAAAAGGTATTTAAGTGAAAGATTCAAATCATCCATTCAAATTTATTGGAAATTATTTGATTAGCAATTGCTGCTACTTCACTCAAATTCAACATTTTATTCATTTTTCTAGAACTGATGGGTAGAATCACCTTTGAGAGTATATCTGGGATAAACAATGGATAAGAATGGCTTGCTGAAATGAGTAACGTCAGATCATCAGTCAAATACCATGCAAGAAATTTGAATCTACAATGCATTAATATGTTTGTTCAAGTTGATCAAATGAATTTTCTTTAATTACTCTTATTTCAGAGATTTTAAAATTTAATTATTGTCAAATGAATGTGGAATTATAAGATTACGTTAAAATAACAGTGGAATCTCTTTCCTTTTAAGTAAAGGAAGATGAGGTACAATGGAACCTGGCATAACGTATATTTCACTGCATCGATTATATTTAATGGAAAATCACCTGGGCTAATAATTAAGTTCACAAAATTTTTTTACAGACATTTTCTCACATACAGTTTTTTCTAAAGGAGCTCCAACCATTGTCTATACTCCCACCCTCCTCACCTGCCCATGTGAGTATCCCAAAAAGGTGACCAAATGTGAAAAAGTTCTGAAGAAGATTGCGATGTGAGAAGGACAGAATCCAAGTAGAGGAATGTGTGTTGGGTGAGTCCAAGGCAGGAGAGGCAAGAAAACAGTGAGGGTAAACAAGGAATTGACTTGCCAATTATCAATACTAACATCTGCCTTGCTTAAGATCCTTTAATGGAGGAAAGTAGCACTTATTTAAACCAATTTTGTTGTTAAAACATCACTTAAAATGGCTCCTAATGTCATTAGATAAGCATATATCAGAAGCTAATGAAATGGTATGGAGATGGGAAAAAAAATGAAATGGGAATTTAAAACAAGTTTGTAGCAATGTAGGGGAGGGGGGAGAAGTTTTTTGGGAATAATTTGAAGTGGGAATTATTGCAGGGCATATTGACTGGAAATAAAAATTCAATTAATGTGATAGAAGATAATGTGGGGAAGTGAGGTAGAAGGAAGTAAGTTTTATGTTTTAAGGGTGCATCAAAAGCTAAGTCATTTTGCACCACTCAATTAATTTTAGAAAATAATGTTTCTAAGTAAATTTAAAGGCATTTTAGATTTAAAGGAATTTAGATTGAAAGACAAAATGAAGGGAAAGAGTTGATATTTTGGATGAGATTGAAAGTAGGAGTTAAACTTTTGTGGTGGAAAACCTGACACCCAGTAAACATCGAAGGTTTGACAGAAATGACCTAATGGAAAGCACAGGAGAAACGCCACTAGTAAATATCAAGACCAGAATTTCTCCATCACAGAAGAACATCATTTAGGGGAGAAATTTTTTAACCATCTAGTAAAATCAAAAATTACCTCAAAAACAGGAAAGTATGAAACAAAAATTGTACACACAGTAATTAAATGAATGAGTGCCCAAATAATATTTTTATTGAACACAGACCATACATATCATGTACATATAGGAGTCTTAAAACAAAGAAATTTACAAAATACTTTTTAGCACTATGAACATGCTTAAAAAATTACATATTTAAGTATGTAATAAAAACTATACATTAAAATTACTTAGTGCGAAGGTTTCCACAGTTTTGAATTGGTGAATGAAGTGTTTTTCATTGAATAAATATTTAAATAATTGTAATGCTTGTCTTTTAATTTCCGCTTCTCCATCCATGTTGGTTGTCTTTTCATGAAGGCAGTTAAGCTGGCCATTCTGCCTGCATCTTCAGGTCTAAGGTATTTTTGAAGCTTTCTTGTCCACATTATTGGTCCTGGTAGTCAGTACTATACTCCAATTGGATAGTCCTTTTCCACGCGCAGTTTAATGGATATCCATTGTCCATGTTGATATTTCTTGGTCTTGGACAAGAAAGCTTCGAAAAATACCTTTGACTTGAAGATGCAAGCAGGATGGCCAGCAAAACGGTTGTCACCAAAAGAAAATCTACGTGGATGAAGAACCCAGAAATGAAAAGACAAGCATCACAATTATTTGTTATTTAAAAATTCATTCAATGAAAAACAATACTACTAGAAGGAATTTCCTGAGTTTCAATTCGAAACTACATAATTTATCACTTATTTTCAATGAGTTTGGTATTGTGTTATAAATTATTACATCCATTACAATTGGGGTTATCTATGAAATTGCTGATTTATGATAACTTATGTGGATATGATGATTTCTAGTTGAATATGAGTGAATATTGCTATTTGCTTCAAAGATATGGATATTATGTGAATGTGATATTAAGACACACATGGCAAATAAATTTAAATTTTTGAATAAGCACCTATATGGTTGAAGATAACTTTGTACAGTACGCATACATATGATCCCCAGAACAGTATTCCATATGATTCCCCTGGAGAAAAATTTAGAATGATACATGATTTTTAATACTTCCAGAGACTTTTGCAGGAACCAAATTGTGTACATGAAAGCATGCAGTTTAGAACAGAACATTGATCAAATATTTAGACCTAAAATTTTGGTATTGAATGTATAAATAATGATTTCTTGTTGAGATTGAAATCAATATCATCTTGCAATATTGCACGATTAAATGCAAGGACTTCTGTCTTTTTGCAAAACTAGTACATAGGTATGCTAAGACTTTGATATTATTATTACGTAATCTACCGGTTAAGGTAGGTTTTTGGATGGACACAACTACGAGGGTCATCCGGAAAGTAGTACCCGTTCGTGCCGCATGAAGTGCTGACGACGCGAGTAGCCGCTGGACGAGGTCAGATAGCTTCAGTGGCTTGTCTGCCTTCTCTGAGCCAAGTTGCGTGACGCTAGCATTGCCTGTGTTGTTTCTGTGATTATTTACAATGTTTAAAAAAATTGAGAACGCCGCCAGTTGTGAAGTGAGGGCAGTGATTAAATTCCTCAATGCAAGAAACGTTCGCCAATGTGATATTCATCGCCAATTAAAGGAGGTGTATGGAGACAATGTAATGGACGAGTCGTCTGTTCGGCGGTGGTGTCGCAACTTCAACATGGGGAGGGGGAACACTCACGACGATGAGCGTTCGGGGAGACCGTCTGTCATTACAGACCAACTGGTGAGCTCAGTTGACGAATTCGTGAGGAACGATCGGCGCGTCACAATTGATGACATCTGTGAGCATTTTCCCAATGTTTCTCGAACAATTGTTCATGAAATTGTTAAACACCATCTGCATTATGCAAAAATTTGTGCAAGATGGGTCCCTCGCATGCTTACAGATGAGCACAAAACCAAGCGTATGGCTGCAGCACTGACGTTTTTGGGACGTTATTCTGATGAAGGAGACTCTTTCTTGACTCGCATAATTACTGGTGACAAAACATGGGTTTGTTATGCATCACCTGAGAGTAAACGACAGTCAATGGAGTGGCATCATGCTCATTCACCAAACAAACCAAAAAAATTCAAGACAGTTCTGTCCACCAGGAAACTCATGGCAACCATTTTCTGGGATCGACGAGGTGTATTGCTTATTGATTTTATGGCCCGTGGAGACACTATTAATGCCAATGCGTATTGTGAAACATTAAAGAAATTACGGCGGGCAATACAAAATCGGCGGCGAGGTCTATTGTCTACTGGTGTCATTCTCGTTCATGACAATGCCAGGCCTCATGCAGCTGGGATAACACAAAAACTTTTGCAGCAATTCAAATGGGAAACTTTCGACCATCCACCGTATAGCCCGGACTTGGCCCCTTCAGATTTTCATCTCTTTACAAAGCTTAAAGACTTTTTGGCAGGAAAAATATTTGACAGCGATGAAGAACTTAAAGAAGGAGTGACCCTGTATCTCAATGAGCTGGCGGCGAAGGACTATGCAGCAGGAATACAGAAACTTGTCACACGTTATGACAAATGCCTTAATTTGCTTGGAGATTATGTTGAGAAGTAGTTTAAAGTATCCTCTTTCAAATAAAATTTTTTATGTTTGTTAATATTTACTTTTGTGTCTTTATTTCACGAACGGGTACTACTTTCCGGATGACCCTCGTATCAAATAAATATTTTGTAACTCCAATAAAAAACCCAATCCAGCAACCTAATCTACATCAGGTCCCTCTTCATCTCTGTGTACTTCTTTCCTCCCTTCATCCTGTCCAACATCCCTATCCTGTTCCTGCCCTTTCCTCGCTTGCCCAACATTCTTCCCTCTATTACCTTCTTCAAAATTCCACTATCGCTCAATACCCCTTATATCCATTTTTCGTGCCTCCATAGGATTTCTCTTAACAAACCACTCTCCTCACCCACTATCTCCAGTACTTCCTCATTTGTTTTCCATTCGGTCCATTTCACCTTCATTCTTCTCCACACCCACATTTCAAAAGACTCAAATCTACATCTATTCTCCTGCTTCAGTGACCACGTTTCCGCGCCGTACATAGCTACGCTCCATATCAGAGTTTTTACGAGTCTTGTACCTCCCTCCTCAATGTCCCCATCAACAATTCCCTCCTCCTTGAGAAAGCCTCCTTGCCTAGTGCAATTCTTCTTACGTCCCTACTACTTTGATCATATTGGTGCAAAACACTTCCGAGATATGTTAACTGTTCTACCTTCTCTATTTTTTCCCCTCCTATTTTAATGTTTAGCTTAGCCTTTTTCCTCCTGGAAAATCACATTACCTTTGTTTTATTAATAATGATTCTCTTCCCATATCTATTGCACTGAACCTCCAATTCACTCAGCAATGCTTGCAACCCCTTGGCTGACTGAGCAACTACGGCTTGGTCATCAGCAAACCTAACCGATTTTACAAATTCCCCTCCGACTTTCATTCCTACCTCCAGTTCTTCCCATGCTTCTTTAACCATTTCCTCCACATATACGTTGAACAGCACCAGTAAGATTGAGCAACCCTGTCTTACGCCTCTTCCTAGCACTGCCTATCCGGACTCTCCATTCCCCACTTACACCTGAGATGTCTGAGACATGTACAGGGGGCAAATCACTCTCCTGTCCCTCCAATCCATTCCTATTTTCTGCAATACACGCATTAATTTTTCCCGATTCACTCTATCAAACACTTTTTTGAAATCTATGAAACAGGCAAATATGTCCTGATTGTATTCTGTATTCCTCTCGATTAGTGATCTCATTACTGCAATGGCATCATGCATACCTCTTCCGTTCCTAAACCCAAACTGATCATCCCCTAAGTAATCAAAGACTTTGATAGTTTCACCTAAAATGAAAGTGTTAAAAATTTACTTAGTTGAGTAACCTTTAGTGATTTAATTTATTTTTCAATTGACATTTTGTCAAAATGCATTTTATAAGAAGGAACTTGGCAGAAATTGACAATAATTAATCCATCGCGCAAAAGGTGATTGTTATTGAAATAATTTTTCAATACAAAGAAATGAAATAATAATATGTATGTGCTTTAACAATATGTAATAACTTTAACATGACACTCACAAAATTTAGAGTAATTTAAATTGTCATTAGCTTTTATAATAAATTATTCATCTCCTGGAGAAATTGAATAAGTTCTTGACATAATATTTACTGTCAGTAAAAATAAAAAACAAACCATAAACAGTAATCAACCCGAAGGTTGGTTTAGTAGGTGATGGCAGAGTTCACCCAGTACTAAGCCCAACGGCATGTGGAATATTCACACTACCGGGTGGGGAGCCAGTTCCTTTCACTGTGCCAGTTATGGTTTCCCAGAAAGATCTGGTACCCAAAAAATCACAGCTTGGGTGGAGTTGCAGGTGCCCAGAGTGCCTTGTCTGGGAATCGAACCCAGGGCCCTCTGGTGCCTGAAGACCCTCTGGTCCAACGCTCTACCCTTTGGACTACTGTGACCACTTTTTTAAAATTAAGGCAAGTAATTAAAGCTAATTCTGATTTTACTGAAATTTTAATTGTTTCACTTCACTCATTTAAAAATATATTAGTCACAAACTAAGCAGGGGGTGTGGTAAACCAATGGGTAGTATGTTGGTTTACTGCCCCAGGGGGCCTGGATTTGATTTAGAGTGATGCCTCTTGAGACCCTCTGCCCTTCATCCATGCTGAGTGATTTTTCAGGTACCAGATCTTCCTGGGAAACCACAAAATGGCACAGGAAAAGGAACTGGCTCCCATTATTACCCTGTTGATTAGTGAATATCACAAAATTCAGCTTATTACAAGGTGAGGTACATCAAAACCAACCTACAAGTTTATTAATGTTGTCGGATAACCTAAATGAAAATAACATCCCAGTCAGCATAAGCTTTGTATGTACTATGGTTTCACCCAAATCCATGATACTTAGTCAAATTTGAAAATCAAATCAACCAAATGATTAAACAAGAGTAACCACAGTGATCAGCACAAAGATTGATTTTTATAAATATGAGAGTGCATCTCGCCTTGCAAAGGCCTAAGGCATGCGGGATTTAAAGTTTGACAATACCTCACTTCTGGTTGCAAAGGTGCTTGGCAAATTAGGGAATCATGCCAAAATTAAGGACTAGAGATAAGGCAATTCATTTCCTTGTGCTGCCTGTGGTTTTCATGTTGAACACTAAAAATAATAGAATTACCTTGAACCTGGGAATTTTCCGAAGTCACCAGGAGTCAGGCCTGGCCCTGCAAAGTTAAACTGAATTATCTAATCCCTTGGCTACCACACCTCCCAGAAGAAATAATTGCAAACTAAATTTCCATCATATGATTTAATTTAATGATAAAATTCAAAAAATTACTTTTCAATAATAATGAGATTTAAAAAATCCTGCATCTTTGGGATGATTAAAATTGAGCTTCTTTGGTTACTTTTTGCATTGTTTTTCCAAAGCTGTAATGATTTCAACATGGGCTACTCTACTTGCAAACAAAGCTAATTTGAATATATAATTGCACCTTTTGTGTAAAGACAAATTTCCTAATACAAAAAATCTACATAAATTCACTTGGGAAATAAAAGTTTAAAGTTGGAATTGGAAAGACACTAAAATATAGCCACTTCACTTCTCAACCTTGCAAAAAAATACCTGAAACCACACACTACAAGAAATCCTTCCATTCCACCCAACATCCCTAGTATCTTCCTACAGTCACCTGTCTTGACTTACGTTCTTCCCTTTAATACATTGAATATCAGGCTTCATTGCATGAAAATTTATTTTTAAATGAAAAGAGATTGCAAAGTATTTCCCACAAAACTTTTAATTGCTACAACTAAGTTCAACTCTGGAATCATCTTAAGGTACCCAAGGATCATGACTTTGCACTAAAACTAGTTGTCGCACATGTAAATTTTTGTGGAAAATGCATAGTAATCTTTAATTCTGGGTTCCATTACAGTGTCAACATTTACACCATTTCTACTTGCTAAGACAAAATCTAAATAACTCATCATCCCACTAATAATACTTTTGTACTACAATAAGTTAGAAGGTTTTACCCATATTTTCTCCTCTCTGCAGCAGGTGGACATTCTTCAGCCGATTTTCCTGCAATAGGCCAAAGATAAAATGACAAGGGAAGCTTGACATGTCTAGGAGTGACCTCATCTGAAGCGTATCTGCAGAGAAAGCAATTTCAAAATAGTATTTTTTTTTAAGACTGACAAAATTACCGAATTGGTGGATATTTTCACCGAGCCCAAATGCGCCGGGACTGTTGCTTTGTTTTCCTTATAAGGATTCCCGGGAAATACATTCCAGTTGCTCGCAAACCCGACACCAGACTTGAGCTCCCGGTCTTTGTGTTTGGATGGCGAGCGTGATACTAAGTAGGGTGCCACCGTCGCGTACGAAGGAAGGAACTACAAAATTTAGGTTGAATTTTTATCCACTTAACCCTCGATCGAATATTCAGTCCCTCCTCATTTCGAATCACATTCCAAGCGGGTGGTATACCTGAAGTTAATCATATTATAAATTGTGGAGCGTCTAAAATGACGAAGAATTGGACGTCGCAAATTGAAATTTCAATGTGTGTGCACATAAGAATTGGAAGCTAGCGCTGCCGTGATTGCAAACTCAGTTTTGCCGAAGATCGACAATATTTGTAATTTTAGGGGAGGTGGCCGAAACCCGAGGGCCTTAGCACCATTAGATGTGGATGAGGAAGGGTAGAGCCTGAATAAAAAGATACGTCGGCAGTAGTCTACTTTTAACGAAATGAGCTAAGGGGTCCGTAGTTTAACGTCCCAAACGACGGACTATGTACCCACTCAAAGTGCCCCCCACAAATCACAATCTTTGGGATCAAGACAACATTGAAAAATAACTGCCGCCTCTGGGATTCAAACTAGGACCCTCTCTGGGTGGGAATCACCCACCTGGGTCCCCAGGACAACAACCAACGACAATTGAGCCAAGCTGAAGACCAGATTTACCGCGTACTTCAACCCTGTGTTCAGTGAATGTATATACGGATGCCAGCAAGAGAATGCACATTTCAAAATAATTTTTGTAGGCCGACTACATACGTACCAACATGTAACCGTCAATTTCGGAAAGTGGCCCTAAGATCTAGATAATCAAAGCCTGACAATTAGAAACTTGATGCACTGAAGACGTTTATAAAGAAGCCTAATATACCACTGTATGTTTGTACGTGGGCTTGTATAAAATCGTCACTCACCAACGATATAGAGCTGTCCGTGATTTAGCTGACCGCTTAGTCTTCTCCAGAGTAGCTCGACGATTTGCCCTCGCGGGTTCCGCGAGCTCTAGATAGTGATGAGTCCATCCGCTTCGATCGGCTGGCTCATCCCAGTTCTCAACGCGAACTGGCGAGAACAAATGCCCGCCGGCAAGTAAGGGGGGGATTTTGGGGAGAAGGCGGGGGAGGCTAGGGGGGTTTACTGATTGGGAAACTTCGCACAAGAGAGAGTGAATTCGAATTGGGACGATGGAAAAGGAGGCGGAGGGAATGGTTAGCCCATTTTAATTCCGAAAGTGCGCATTTCGCGTATCTCCGCAGGGCTTTGCACTGGAACGAACTGGAGTCCTGCAGTTAACCGCTCCCTTCTTCGCCGAAAGCTTGAGTGCCGAGAGTACGGTTAGCTGCCTCCAAGACCACCAGCCAACGATGAAATTGCTGCCCCTCCAAAAATACGCGCGCATCATTGAACGAGCCATCGTGTGACCATTCAGTGAATCCAGACTTGGTTCTCATTGTTTGTTCAAAACTATACCAATACATTCCGCAAACTCACATGTAAATAAATGAGCCCAATGATGATGCTAATGCCTTGCAATCCGGAAAATAATTTGCAAGATCCAATTAAATTTGCGATAAATTGCTGTAAGGAAAATTTCATCAGGAACTCGGTAAAATAAATCTGTTGGCAACTACTATTCCTCAGTAGGTAGTTTAAACCTGAATATTTCCTAAGTTTTCTTTGACTATATTGCACGACGGTATGGCACCTTGTCCATTACGGGGAGGTTGGGTTGGATGGTCAGAGAAGAGGGGGAGGGAGGGTTGAGGCATAGGTGAAGCAACATTGCCAAACCCGCTTTGGAAGTGCAATGAGTCAACTGCGTTCCATCCGACGGACTGAGCAGTGCACTGGGATGGGTAGTATTCAATTCCTCGGGTACTATTCCATTCCTCTTTCGCCGTGACTCTATCATCTCTTTGGTTGGTCTCAGTCCCCGTACCCTCATGCGGGCATGGGGATTGAGAATTCCCCCGCAGTATCCGTGCCTGTTATAAGAGGCGACTAAAAAGGCGGGGAAATTTTCCCGAAAACTTACCTCTAGTAAAGAAAGGGATACTTACAAAAAGTTTAATGGATTTACTGTCTGCGTACGGCCATACTATCCAGCCTGCGATTCACATGTGTTTTCCGCGCCTGGAGACCCGCAAGTGAGAGAAGGGGATCCCGGAGGGTGAACACTTTGGTTCCTAAACCGGTTTTGGAAATCTGGTATGGACCAGAGAGTAATATTCCTCTTCGACCCTGAATTTCGTGAAAACGAGTGTCCAGGACCTATCCACTGCCAGTCAATTGGTATTCGTCACGTTAATATATTTTGAAAGAAGATTGGAAATGGGACCTCTTTTTTCAGAAATTCTTTCACCTCTCCTTTCCCTTTCACCTTTCACCTCCAAAGTCATCGCTTCAAAACCGAGCATAACGTTTCTGAACATTTCAATGCATGGTACGAAGAACGAAATGAAAAAAATATGTGCTTTGCAATGAAGTCAAAATCAGAATTGACAGTGTATTATACAAGTACAAGTGAGAGCTTACTGGTCTGAATGTGAGAGCATATATACCATTATGCTCTCTCACGCCCTTTGTACACCCACTAGAATATATGGAAACAATAAATACACTTTATTCAAAATTCGGATCGACCGTAGTTCAGCGTGACACTTCTTGTCGTATCAAAAGCGGGAGAGTTGAGGTCAGAATATTGCAAGTCATTTTCGGTGAAACTTTGTACTTAAAACTAGGCGAGGAGTATGTCTCGGCGCCATAACACTGTGCATCTGCTATCAATATTTAGGCTGTCCCGAAGGACTTTGAGAGAACCGCATATTTATTATTGCCATTTCCATCGGAATTCTCCAGGAATTTGGCCATTGAAGCCATTCCCTTCCGGTGAGAGGTTCAATTAGGCATTGTAGGCTTATTTCCATGATTAGTTATGCCGGTATATTTAATTCAAATATCTAAGTATATCTAAATATATAATATTTACATCTACATCATACCCCGCAAGGGCGTGTGGCGGGGGAATCTTTCTTCATTGATGACACTACTGTCTTCTTAACTAGAGATGATTGATGACATTTGGTAATTACCTTAATTTATTAATTTACTTTTTTACTCAAAAAAATTTATTTCATTTAATCTGTTTTATTGAGTTACGGTTACCTACTCTCGAATATTTCTACAGGTTCATCACATTTTAATTTATCGAGAAGGCCTAATTTTTTCTATGGATAAGGAAATACTTTTTTATCATTAAAGTCGTGATTTTTTACCTAAGAGGCGCCCAGCCATCGCGAAGACTGTTGGCGCATACTTTTCAGCCTGGGGAGCAAGAATTACGTAAACCTGAATTCTAGTATTGACGAAGAAATGGCACTGCTGTCGGACAATGTTATTCTGATCCCTTTTCGTTCGTGGAAAAATTACATCTTAAATCCATCTATTCTACAGATGATCTCTCCGTAGTCCGATGTGGGTAATAATACATTTCCACATCACTGCTAAAGAGACGTCCCTCCAGTTTATGCAAGAAAGTTAATCTATAATTTAACCGTCGCTCCGTGAGTGATTTCCATCCTAGCTGCTCTAATATTTTGGATACGCTACTAAGTTTATCA